>LN483511.1:288926-313897 GCA_900002565.1 Culicoides sonorensis | reverse complement strand
TAAAAGTTGAGTGAATGCAAAGGTCATGAACGGTGCAATTGATTTTCGTTTTGTTTTTTTTTTTGGCTGGTGTTGACAACAAACATGGAAATGATAATTCAATGATTTCGGTGAGTTTCGTAAAACACTCATTTAAAGATTGACTGAAGTTAGCGAGAACCTGAAATCTTACTCTTTTACTTAAAATTTAACTTAAAACCTTTCTGAACGTTGCAAGGCGCGTTTATAAGACCGTTGATAATTTCAGGTTTAAATTTTTAAATTGAATGTTATCAGAATTGTTCATTTTTATTTGCATTTTAAATTTTCAATTGATATCACTGATAATGATTTAAAAATTCCATTTAGATAATTTGAAAGATTGTTATAGACTTCAGAGTGAGTGAATTCCAAACATTTGCCGAAGCAGCTGATAACACGTGGGTGTTAATTTCATTGCAAAATGTTTCACATTTTTCAATATCAATAAAAAAACGTAATTAATGACCAAAAAAAAACTGTTATAAAAATAAATTCAAGGCCATGATGCTGGAATCCAAAAAATGAACACGCAATGAAATTAAATGAATGGCAAATCGAACATAGCAAACCTTGATCTCCAAATTACTATTCAAATGGATTCAAATAACCAAAAAAAAATTACGATACAAACAGGAAATGACCTTAACTTATGTGCGATTTTCACATAAATTGAACCCAAATATGAATTTTGATTTATTTCATGTAAACGTACTCAATTGATTCAAGTTCATCACAATATGGGAAAATCATTTTTCTCATTTGAAAAAAACACGCAAAAAAACTGAAATGAAAATTAAAATGTTTGAACCAAAAAAAAAATTGGAAAGGGTACTCACGTTGCATCATTTTTTATGTTCAACAATTCACTTGTATCCATTTTATCGGTTTCATCGGGCTTTTTATCAGGTGATTCTGGTGTTTGGTCATTGGTTGGATTTTCTGAATCTGAATCCAATACAATCACTTCCTCAGTTTCCATTTGGATTTTGATGTATATTTGTTTTTAATATTAATTTTTTTATTTGACACAGTTTAATCACAAAATGAAAGGCAAGTTTTTATTCCAGATTAATTTTTGGTCATAATTTCCTTAAGTTTTATTTTTGATTGCAAAAAATTATTTTTATTTTTTTTTCTGCAAAAGGTGCAGGACCACAACACCTCAAAGAAAATTGAGGTGAATATGTCGCATATAAAGTTCAAAATGTGTCGCACATGATTTTTTTTATCTCAAAATTAAAAATAAATAAACAAACAACGCAAAAAGTTCCGGTGAAAAAATTAATTTTTTACTCGATTATTTTAGGAATTTTTTAAACTAAAATTATGAATTCGATTACAAAAATTCTTAGACGGGTGAATGTTAATATAAATCGATGTGCGTATGTCACTGCAGCAGATGCCCAAGAAAAGACTAAACAAGTGAGGGAATGGCACATCTTAAAATATGGATCTTTGGATGATTTGGTTTATAAGGAAAGTAGTGAAAAACCACGGATTTCAGAGCCAACTGAGGTTATGATTAAAGTGCATGCTGCCTCAGTGAATCCAATCGATGTTGCGATGATCAAAGGATATGGGTCTACTTTCCTTAACTTAGCTCGGGCTTGTGGAAATGGTTGGGAGTTTCCACTAGGTAAATTGTGAATATGAAATTGATTCAAAGAAAATTTTTCCATTTTATTCTTGAAATTTAGTATTAGGACGAGATTTTGTCGGAGAAGTCGTACAAAAAGGCATGAATGTACCTGAACGGGATGCGAGATTAGGTCAACTTGTATGGGGAGTTGTACCAGTTCATAAGCAAGGAAGTCATCGAGATTACGTTGTTGTTAATAAAAATTTCGTATGTTATCTCATTATATTCGATATCAAAATTTAATTGTTCCTTTCAACAGATAGCAGATAAGCCAACAAACGTTCTCGACACAGATGCAACAGGATTTTTGTACGCAGGAATGACCGCATGGTCAGGAATTTTCGTGTCAGGGATGCTAGGAGGACCCCTTGCCATTGCAACAGGAACTGGTGGAGGGAAATATAAAAACGTTTTAGTATTAGGAGCATCAGGTGGTGTTGGTTCAATTGCCACCCAAATTTTGTTAGCTGAACAGGCAAATGTAACAGCAACATGTTCACCTGATGCAATCCCATTTGTAGACTCACTTGGAGCAGTACCCAATGTCCTGGATTACACAGCAAATGATTATTATCAAAAACTATCAAGTTGCGGTCCATTTGATCTAGTACTTGATTGTGCGGGACGTGGACCAGATTATGCACAAGAACTACCATGTACCTTTCATACATACGTTACCTTTAGTTCACCCACACTTCGAAATATGGATGACATGGGATTGATTGCTGGAAATGTGAAAAATTTAGCGGATTTATTTATTTCTAATATTAAGACATTGGGAGCTAAGAAAGCGGTTGTTAAATGGGCGTATTTCATACCAGCACCACAGGGCTTAAAGTATTTGGGGAATCTCGTGAGAAGTGGACAACTCACTTCGGTTACTTCAACGGTATTTCCCTTTGAAAATGCAAATTTAGCGTATAAGAGAGTTGAGGAAAAACATTTAAGGGGTAAAGTTGTCTTGGATTTCATGAATTCAGTTCCACTTGAACAGACGATGAAGAGTGAAACAATACTCCAAAAAGAAAGCGAAACCAAAAACGAAGAAAAGCCAAAGGAAATTCAAAATTAACCAGCTTAATTTAAAAGGCAGGACTCGAAATCATGACACGGTATTAAATTTTCTTATCAAGTAAGAATTTTAGTTTAAAATTTAATATTCAAATTGTACTGAATTGGTGTGATATGTAAAGCAAAATAAATTATTGTTTGTGAGCGCTCGTAGAATTCTTTTTTGTTCGAATCCAATTGAGTTGATTAAAATTCATGCCACGAACGTATAGCTCTACAGACCATCCATACACACGTACAAGTACAAGTTGGCTCCTGAAAGGCCAAAAATGATAAAACCAAATATTTTCTGACTCAGAAGCGAATAAATATTGATAATTTTTGGTACTTTAAGTAATCTGAATCATCAAGTTTTTCTCCATAGTGACTTTGACTGGCCTAGTCCAATTTTATCAGCCCTCCTAAATTACAAAATGATTAAAATAAAACAAGTCAATGGTAATTTATGTAAAAACTTTTATTTTTAATATTCATTTTCCATTTGATCATGTTTTTTACGCATCATTGTAAAAAAATTCGTAACAATTCTGCCAAATCTTTAACTATAACAGCAAATTAAAGGCAGGGAAACGACAAGCGTTCAAATTATTAAAAAAAAATAATTTTTTTTATATTTTTATGGCAATGTTAAAATTAAAATAACGTCTTAATTGTAGTAATAATTTAGTGTTAAAAATAATAATTTTATATACAAAAAAAATGTGATCGCAGCAACAACATAATTCTCTCCACATTGTCGTAGAAGAAGGATTTTGCTTTGATAGGATTTTTGTGAAGGATCATTTTAGAATTTCTTCTAGGAGTTGACATTGTCATTTAAGGATAAGGAATTTAACGGATGGACTGGATCATGAACTGACAGTTAAATTTACGATGAGTATTTTTCTTTATACAAAATTAACGAAATTTATCAGTATCCGCATCTTTGGTCCAGTATACGATTCAATTTCAACCTAAATCCATTACAAACTCTCTCAGGGTGTATCTGAGCATTCCAATCAATTTAGCGGTTCATCCAATTCCATGTCGGCATCTTCCGATGTAGTGATGAATTCTCCTGGCAACTAAGGCTAAATGTGCAAAAATTTTTTTGTTAGATTCAAAGCAGAACGAAGGTGCAGCATTAATTTGATCATATCGAAATATGTCAGGTAACGAGTCATATTTTTATGGAAGCTACGAGGTAATGAAATAGCTTGACACATTTTTACCGATTATTGCTTGATATTTAAGTCCATTCAAATTCACTTTTTATGTGTGTGTGTGTGTTATTTTCTTGGTATTGTCCTAGGAATTTTTTTTTAATCCTAATTTTCTTTTTTATGAATATTCAAAATGTCTCTTATTTTATGATACATGACACACTTTATGATATCACTTGAATGAAAATGTCTTTTACACTACTCTTGATTATCATTTTCCTCTCTTTTCATGTAAATGTTTTTTTTTTGAGTAATTTCATTTTAATGTCCTTCTATTCTATTTAACCGTTAAGGAATTTTGGTCTTGTAATTTGAATTCTAATTTTTTTTTTGTGTTATATCTTAGAAATTTGATAAAACAGCCATACTTGCTTTGCAATCAATTATTAATGAATCACTGTTTGTTGTATTTGTATTTGCAGGTACAAAGGTAAGATTAAGAGATGAAAGCCATTCCCAACACTTAGTGGTCGTTTCAAATCCAAGCGATCGTGAAACAAAGTCCACAGAAATATTTGGTCGATAACTAAATTAACAAATATATAAAAGAAATATTTTTGGGTTAAGTGAATAAAAAGTGAGAGAAATAAAAAATTTTAACTAATTGGAATCTGCATCTGAAAGAAATCTGATTATTTTTTACGCATAACATGAGAACATGCACCCACACACCATAACTCATATAATTACGCATAAAAAATTTTATCTAACTTAAATATTAACCCATATTTTATACGTACGCTTTAACTATAATTTTTACGGCCAGTTTACGTTCTCTCTCCACAAACCAATCGATCATGTAGCCGGACATTAGGGGAGCACTTTTGTATAATTTGAAAAACTTACAGTAATTACCCAAGGCCCATGCCGATCGGAGTTGAAGAGCGTGTGCGATCACCTCATTTTTACGATCAGTCACAGACAAAGATTTAAGGATTGTGGTAAGATCTGAAATATAAAAATTTAAATTTTACTATCAAAAAAAACCGTTACAAGAAATTTAATGCAATTTACCTAAGGTATTTTTGGTAAAAATGTAGTACAATATCCTGTATGCTGTAAATTCCTGTTGATTTTCCCCACCCACTTCACTATAAAGCATCTTCAATTGTGTTTGACACTGATTAAATTCTTCATGATCACCCTTTTCCATTGCAATTCTGGCATGTGTTTCGTATACTTTTACTGTGAAAGCGTCTCGAATACCTTGGACCTTTAATGAAATTGAATAAAAAAATAATTTTAAATTTGTTTCCATTAAAAAAATTAAATTCAAAATTTTTTACCGTTAAATCTTGTCTGATCGATTTGAGTTGATCGCACGCATAATAATAATCTTGTTTTTCGAGCCACTTTGACTTGACATTTTGTAGGGAAAAGACAAGAACCTCAGGTGACCTAACTTCTGATGGGCTTGGTGCCTTTGTTAGTCGCAAAAAAGACTTTTCCAAGTCTTTACATGTACCAACAATATGCAAATCACGTAAGACATCAAAATCTTCGTCACCATCGAAACCAGAATCATCGACATACAATCGTGACGCCGTAACTGGCTGTAACTTTTTATTCCTAACCTGTAGTGGAGCAACTTGTTTTTTTGCCTGTTGTGCTTGTTGTGAGTGTTGCTTAAAACGCGCTGCTCGTTGTTGTAACCTTTCTTTATCACCGTCAACATCTCCCCCGACAGATCCATATTCGGAGAAGAATGCACCCTTCTTCTGTTTTTGCTTATTTTTATTTTGTTTATTTTTATTTTTCTTTCCATTGACTTTTTTACCATTACTTGTAAACATGACACCTTCATTATCTGAATCATCGTTTCGTCGAATAGATTTTCGCCGAGAACTGTGAGAATCAGATGAATCACTATCACTTGAACGACTACGACGTTTACGCGGAGACTTTGACCGAGACTTGGATGATGTGATATTTTTAATTCCTAAACGTGAACTCAAACTGTTGCGATTTTGACCGAGTGCATTATTAAAATTCTGTTTTTTACCGATTTGACTTTCTTTTTGTTGTTGTTGAGCTGGTTGTTGTTTTGGAGAAATTGTTGTAACTGTACCAATAATTGGTGTATTAGTTTTAAGTACTTGTTGACTGATACGTTCACTATGAACACTCGGAGTTGGTTCGTTATCCCAATCTGTTGAGAAAAGTGCACCCTTAGCTGCTGCACTCGTAATTTTACCTTTTAAAATGATATCAATTTGATCCTTATCAACTTTGGTTTTACATTTGGCATAACAACGATTCACAAAATTGTTGAGACTATCTGGCCATACATCTGTGGGATTTTGACCACTACTGAGAGAGCTTGGACTTGATGGTGTGAAACTAGGTGATGTTGTGTTGTTGGATGATGGTGTTGAAATTGTCGTTGATGCCGGACTGCTGTGTAAAGCTGCAGGTGTTGTTTCGGGTAATGGCGGTGGTGGTCGTGTAAAATCAATTCCAGACAAAGATGGTGGTGGAGGACATTCAATTTTATTTGAAGCTGCTACAAAGGGAGCTGGACCAATGATTGGTGGAGCTGGAGCTTGTAACATTGCCTGTTTTTGCTTTTTCCTATTTTTTTTCTTTTGATTTTTTGTCATAAATCCACCATTTGGTGTGGATTGTTGTGGCGATTCAAGTGGATTTTGATGCGATAACATTGGATTGTATCGATTATTTTGCAAATTGAATCGTATTGGACCAGGACCACTTGGTAGTGGTGGAAATTGATCATGTTGATTTTTATCATTATTATTCAATACAACTGCATTACCAAATCCGGGTGGCGCATTTTTGTTACTTTGTTGTTGCATTTGATTGAAATATGTGTAATATTGAGACCAATTTACGTTTTGCCATTGATGTTGTTGCTGTTGTGTTTGCGGATTCCAATTTGAGCCCATCAAAGGTGGTGGAGGTGTGCTCAATAAATGTTGCTTATTGTTATCCATCGTTGCCATTCAGATGAATAACAGCCACAGTAACACACACAAAATAACTTAACTTTTAACTCAAAACTTACCTATTTATTTTTATTATAAAAAAATTGTATTTAAATTAAATCTGAAAGGAAAAAAAAAATTAAAAAAATAAATCAGATTGTTCTTAGAATTTTATTCATTAAATCAAAATGGACGCCATTTTGGTTTCGTAATGAAAAAATTTTCTTACCTTATTTATCCAAAACTAACACGTTCTGGATGTTATTTTCACTGTATTTCAATTCAAAAGATATTTATCTAAGAAATTCACACACTTTTAATGATTAAAAATTGTTTTAAAAAGGTTTTTTTTCTAATAAAATATTTTGCTAGCGAGAAAGAACACTTCATTGAAAAAATTTTCATTCACGAATGACACAAAGCTGTCGCTTTCCCAGCATGCAATACTAGTAAAAAATATATTTGCCATTGGGTGAACATTACTAAAATGTTATGCATGAAAAAAGGAAATTTTTGAAATGACTCGATTAATTTAATAAATTTTTTATTCAAAATATTTAATAATTTATCAATTAAAATCCTTAAAATGAATTAACTTGAAATAAAATAAAATGTTTGTGCTTTCTGGAAATTCCAATGTTTATAATTAGGGTGTCAATTTTCGTTTTCATTTCAGAATCAAAACAAGTTGTCTCAAAATCATCTGTTTCAATTTTAATTTGTCGTATACGATATACACAAGACATAACATAACAAAAAAATATGAATAAATAAATAAACACAAAGAAGGCCATAAAAATTTACATTAGAAACAACAACAACAAAAAAATTACGTACATTTGATAAGAAAGCAAGCAAAAAACAAAATTCAGGAGAGTGATAAGATGTCTTAGTAAAATTATTGTGTTTAAATCAGTTTCTCATTGAATTCCAAGCAAGGGAGACATATTTTGGAATATTGTTTAAAGTAAGGATAAGAAAATTCAGTCTGATTTTTTTTAATTTAATATTTTGTCTTTAATAGAAATTTTCTAAGTGAATAAAATTAATTGAATTTCCGCTAAGAACCAAAGCAAGGACATTGACCTGATAATTTGATGCAAATTATCTGTAATTAAAAAGTACAAATAAAGGAAAAAACATAACATGAAATATTTTGTGATAATTTGTGCCGCAACACTCATTGGATGTCTACAAGGAGCTGTCGTAGTATCACGATCTAAGCCAATCTCTCCAATTATTTTGAGTAAGAATTTTCATTTGAACGTAATTTATTTTGCATGACTCAATCATGGTTCATATCAGACCATTAATTATGTTGTTTATTTTATTGCGTATTCGTTTCAGTTCCGGGAGATGGAGGTTCACAATTAGATGCAAGGCTGAATAAAACTTCCGTTCCACATTTTTTCTGTACAAAAAATGCAGATTGGTTTAATCTTTGGCTTAACATGGAACTTCTGATTCCTGAAGTTATTGGTAAGGAATTTAAATTTATTGGAATTATTTGAATTCTTGGAATATTTTTGTAGACTGTTTTATTGATAACGCCAAATTGAATTACGATAACGTGACACGGACTACGAGGAATCAACCAGGAGTTGAAATCAGAGTGCCTGGATGGGGTGATCCGGACAAGGTCGAATATTTGGATCCTGCTAATAAATATTTGTCAGTTGGATATTATTTCAAATACATTGGTGATCTCTTGGTAGCAAATGGCTATACCAGGAAAATTTCAATTCGCGGTGCTCCATATGATTTTCGAAAAGGACCAAATGAGCATAAAAAATGGTTTACTGACATGAAATCTCTCGTTGAAGAAACCTACAAGTTAAATGAAGATGCTCCTGTTTCACTTGTGTGCCATTCAATGGGATGTCCTATGACACTCTTGTTCCTTCAAGGTCAAACTCAGAAATGGAAAGATCAGTATATTTCGAAATTTATTACAATTGCTGGGGCATGGGGTGGTAGTGCAAAGGCCGTTAAAGTTTTTGCAATTGGAGATGACTTGGGTGCATTAGCGTTACGTGCTTCCACAATGAGACAAGAACAGATTACAATGCCATCTCTTGCATTTTTACTTCCCTCACCCAAATTCTGGAAAAACGATGAAGTTCTTGTACGAACATCCATCAGAGAATATACGCTAGGTGATATGGAGGAATTTTTCAATGACCTCGGATATCCAACAGGATGGGAAATGCGTAAAGATATGATTCAATATCTTGACTTTACAGCACCAGGAGTAGAAGTTCATTGTATTTATGGATCAGGTGTGCCAACTGTCGAAGTACTAAAATACTCAACGCCAGATTTATCTGGTAATCCAAAATTACTGTCAGGTGATGGTGATGGTACAGTCAATATAAGATCTCTTAGAGGTTGTGAACAATGGCGCTTGGAACAAAAACAACCAGTTAATACTTTGGAAATACCTGGAGGTGAACACATTAAAATCCTTGCAGTACCAACAGCAATTCAGTACATTAAAAATGTTCTCTTAGGTTAGAAAAAGCTCTCTAAATATCATAAACTCAATTGATATAAGAATCTCATTTAAATTTTCATTATAGCAATAAAATACAATAATTTTGACCATCGACCTGATTTTTTTGTTTTCCCTAAATTTTAATTTAATATGCTACCTGGGCACACACTTTGTTTACATATTATCTAAAAATTTTCTTATTTAGCACTTTTTCAGACAACTCATTTTTTTCACATCATAAAAGGAATCGTGGAAAATGAACAAATTTGTTTATGTTTAAAGTGAAAATATTGTTCAAAATTAAAAATTAATTTTAAGTCGATAAAAGTATGAAATTTAAGTAAAATTTAACATTAACCATGGAAAACAGTGGTAAGCGCATGCATTAACGCTAAACATTGATTAGAAAAATTAAATTTTCCTTAGAAAATTAGTGAAAAATTAGAATTTACATATGACACCACACAAAGCCATGTAGAGAAAAGTGTCTCGTTTTTTATACATATTTTCCACAAATCAGAATTTTTCACAATTCAATTTCTTAACTTTATTGCAGATTTTAATAAAAAAATAATTCATTTTCTTAGCTTTTACATGCAATACATTTTATTTTTTTTAATATTTTAAATTCTTGGAATGCTATTTTATTAAATTAATTAAAATTGTTATCTGTATAGAAGAAACTAGTGATACCAATAGAACTGTAGTGGACTTGTCTAAACAGTCCTTAAAGAAAATACCAAAAAATGAGAATGTGAACGATATAAAACAATTAATATTGGATGAAAATGAGCTCCAAAAATTTGACAACATTGATTCCTATGTTAAAGTTGAAAAGGTAAAAAATTATTACAATTAAAATTATTTCAGTTTTTATTTTAATTCAATTTAATTTTTTTTATTTTAGTTGTCAGTGAGTCGAAATTTGCTGATGCGAATGTATTGCGTTGGTCGATTACAAAATTTGCGTGAATTGAATCTCTCGTACAATCAAATTATTACTCTGGAAGGCACTAAAGACCTAATTCATCTGAAAAACTTGAATTTAGAAGGCAATAATATTAAAACGATAGAACACTTGCATACTAACACAAAGCTAGAATATTTAAATTTAGCTGAAAATAGCATTGGAACCATAACCGATTTATCATTTTTGAAATGTTTAAAAGTAAGGCAATGGGTTTTATAAAAATTTGTTTTGATGAGCTTTTTTTAGAGATAATCACAATTTTTGAATTTTAATTGCTTGTGCTTTAGATACAGAATTAACTTTTTTTATCATAGTTAGTGAATTTTTTATCTCAATGAATTTCTCTAATTTTTTTTCCTTCAATTTCACAGGAACTCCATTTGAATGGCAATCGAATTTCACATTTAAGACAATGTGAGAAATATTTGCCAGTTGGTCTGGAAACGCTAACACTCGGAAAAAATAACATCACAGATTTAAATGAAATTTCAAGTCTCGTTCATTTGATCAACTTGAATAGCATTACCTTGAATTTGAATCCATGTGTGCAAATGACTGGAAATGCTGTTGGATTTGACTACAGACCATTTGTGCTGAATTGGTGTATGAGTGTCAAGATAATCGATGGGTTTGTAGTGAATCCCATTGAGAGTCTCAAAGCTGAATGGCTTTATAGTCAAGGACGTGGCAGGCAATTTCGTGTGGGCGAACAAGAAGCATTGGCCAAATATTTGAGTACAGTGTGTCCGTTATCGGGTGAAGCATTGGAAAATGAAAATGAGAGGAAATTGAGGTTGATTTTGAGTAAAGCCCAACAACATCAACGACAATTACAAGAACAGCCAGTTCCTAGTTCTACAAATAGTAGTCCATCAACTCTGAGACGACGGGCTCTCAATCGCGTGCAGTCACCACGATGTATGAAAATTTTATTTTAAACTTTTTTAATGTATTTAGAATTATTTTAATTTTTTTACAGTTAATCGCTTGGCTTCAAATCGACACAATTCCTATTCACCGGATCATAGTAGCATGTCGAACAGCTATCACGGGAGCATCATGTCAAATTCAATGAATACAAGCCAAATTGAATCTCATAACAATCCTCTTGAGATGACAAAATCTTTAATTGAAAATTTTACGGGAGATATAATGAGCCAAAGTATGGATACATCCAGTCTTAATACGACTCTTAATAACAATGGTAGTGCCACAAATAGTACTCACAACAACAGCAATTCAAGTGTGGTGACAACAACAACTGTAAATGGGTCTCATAGTAAAGTTGACACTACCCCGCCGCCTCCAAAGTGTTTACCGGTTATTTTGAATGACTCGCTTAACATTTCAAGTGGACCCTTGCCAACTGTGCAGAAAATGATGCCAGTTCCAGAGAGTTTAATGAGTCCTGATTGTCAACCACCAACTTACATTGGAAAAATTATTCCTGCAAGTACTCCGCCCCAAATCCCCAAAGTGATGAAATCCAAAGAACCAGAGAGGAAATCCACATTAAAATCAAAAACAATTTCATCGTCAAATACAAAAGTCACGACAGCCAAATTGAAAAATGAACGTGGAACGCTTGGATCACCACAACGTCGATCAGGTACAAGCACGACAAGTAGCAATACGGGTCAAAATAGTGTCAATACAACACCAAGATCCAGTGTTTCGAGTGTTCCTTCAATTCAGACGTCAAAGAGTGTTAGTCAGAGTCTGAATATTCCAGTTAGGGCTGCTACACCAGCTTCGAGTGAACAAATTGGAAGTTCCGATGATGAAATTGATAGTTTTAATCAGGATAAGATCAAGGCAGTGCGACATAAGGCAGCTGAAAAGTGTCAAAAACAGAAACAAAATGCAGTTTTATGTCTTACAAATGTTTCAAAAACCACTGAAAATTCAGCGATTTTGATTCAGAAATTGTGGCGCGGATATCGAACACGGAAACAGCACCATCTCGCTGAAAAAATTCAGAGAAAACGAACAGAGAATTACATTAAAAAACTGACGAAAGACATGGACGAGACAAAGGCCGCATTGGAAAATGAACGGAAAATTCAACAATTACAAATGCAAGCAATTAATGCGTTGTGGAAAAAAGTTTCAAGTCTTCAACAACATCAACAACAAATCACATCAGCAACCACGACCCCAGTTGTCCAGAACATTTTCGAAGAAACTCTCAAATCCACCACATTGAGTCTCAATTTCGACAACCAATCCGTAAACGTTGTCCAGGATCTCACTAAAACCTGTTCCATGTTGATGACACAAGTGGCCCAGTTACAAAATTCAATGCAAGATATGGTGAATTGCATGTCAATGTTTGCCTCGAATTCGTATCAGATGCAACAATCACAAACTGGTAGTTTGCAAACGTATCCTAAGGATACAATTGAAACCCAAACGGAAATTATTGCAGTGCATACTCCGCAAATTGAAACATTTCCCTTTAATAACGGTACGAACAATACAAACCCAAAACTTCTACGTCCCAATAGCTTACACATAACATCATCAACTGAAACATCACCCAAAAATTTGAGATTCAATTCTGTTCAAATTACGAAAAGTAATTCTGAGGAAAAAAAAGATCAAGGCGTCGAGACACTGGTGAATAATACAATGAGTGAAATGAGTCTGGCAGATGATACAAACAACATTGACAATGAGCCAGTCAGTGAACTCGAGAGTGAAAAACACGAAAATGAAGTTATCACGGAAATGGAAAGGGCTGAAGACGAAACAATCGCTGATGCGTCTTCAATTTGCACTGAAAATTAAAATTTTTATATATAATTTTTTTAAAGACACAGAGTTCCTTAAAACCCACACACACACATTTTATTTTGATAAATGTACTTTTTTGATCTCAATTTTAATTATTAATCCTTGTTTGTACCTGTTTTTGATGGAACATCACATTTTAATTAAAATTATCCATAGCTTGCCCGAGGTTTTCTAGATTCCTTTTAAAATGGACCAATTTAGAAAATCCTGCTTTAGCACCACTTTTAAATACAAGGACACATTCCAAAAAAATAAAAGAATAGCATATTAGCTTTAACCTGACGCGTTCTTGATACAGATATTAAATTAAATTTTATGAGATATTTACATACATACGAGATTAAAAAAAAATCGAAACGAGCCTTTTTAAGATTTTAAAGAGCGATGTTTATGACAAATTATTGATATCCACTATAAAAAAATGTATTTTAGGATAAAAAAAACAAATGGAAATTATTATTGAAAAAAATAAATGTTTGTTCTCTAATTAACATTAATTTTCATCTGAATCACTTTCCTCTTCCTCACTTTCATCTTCACTTTCGGACGATTCATAGACTGGTCGATTCCTGTTCGGAACTAATCCATCTTCGTCCATTTCCTCCTCATGTTCCCGTTTCTTTGTGAATTTTTTGGGCCAAACATGTTCTTCAGTGTAAACTTTTATGTGTTCTGGTGTCAAAATTCTCACAATTTCAGCTTTCACTTTATCACCTTCCTCAATCGGTTCCACAAGCACAAAATCACCCCGTTTTATCCAAACATTTCGTCGGAATTTAGTTGGCATTGAGACAAGATATTTCTCCGCATTTTCCTCGGCAGGCTCCACTTCATGCAAGTTATTTCCCTTACTTGCCACTATACGAACAATTTTTTGATTTTCCTTGGGCACGGAAAAATCATCTGCATCCAATTCACGAGCCACATGCTTTTGACGGTTAACTCGGGACATTTTATCAAACTAGGACTTCCTTTAATTAACAATTACCGGTTAAATTTTTGAAATTTTTTTACTAAACAATTAAAATTGGGATTTGAAAAAACTTTTACGTGATCCATGTGATATGAATTTTGAAGAAATTTCGCGTAAACAAAATGAAAGTACAATCATAACAAAGCGACATTTTTTGGAACATGGGCGACAATCATAAGATTGTACATTTCACAGCTGGACAATTTTGTAAACAAACACAAATCAAAGTAAAATTTCCGGATAAATTTAACATATTTCTAGTATTATGAGTTTACCACAAGAAATTACACAGGAATTAACAGATTCCAATCAAAACCGAAACGAAATAAGATGTAAGGAATGTAATTCTTTGGTGCTTATTCCGGGCACTGCGAATTTCGTGCAACAAACCGTAAGTTGAAGTAAATTTGAGGTTTTGAAATTAATTTATAGTTTTTTAATTAAAAAATTTTAATAGACCTCACTTCCAAAACTACATCAAAAAAATACAGTCAACATTCATGAGCTGGAATGTGAACAATTCGAATACTTTTGGACAGTCAATAACATTTTTGCATTTGAGAATGTTGGATTTTTGAATACAGTTGACAATAAAAAGTATCTCATATGTGCGGATTGTGAAAGGGGTCCCATTGGATACCAGGATTTGACGTCACAAATTATTTATGTTGCATTTGACAGGATTAAGCATGTGGCTGGAAGTGACAAATAAAGTCATTAATTTAATTTAATTTTAAGGAAAATTGAAATTAAATCAGTTTATTTTTTTTATAATTAAGTTTTTTGTTTTGATTCCGGACTCTAGTTTTGGGAGGTCAAAAACACATTTTCTTAGACTTAGTTTATTATCAATATATTTTTATTGATACATAAATTTTAAGAGGATTTTCCTTTTTTCTTGGGTTTTCTTTCAGGATCATCACCGTTTTTTCGTTTCATCTTCAATGAAGCGGATGTATTTTTTTCATTTTCTTCCCTGTAAAAATATTTTCATTAAGTTATGAAAGAATTTCAAAAAAAAATTGTGTCACTTACACGACAGTTTGCATGTTATTGAACATCTCCTCATATTCTGGATCATTTTCAATATTGTTACGCTCTCTCAGAATTTCTTCATCATTTTTATCCAAACTCTCCTGTTTAATATCCTGCAGCAAGACTTGATTCACTTTTGATTTGACGTAACATTGATATAAAGCTGCTGGTGATTCCACGTCATATACCCTCACATATCGATCTAAACTACCAGCAACGAAATACTTTCCTTTCGAATCCATCGCCAGACTACTCACACTTCCCACAAAACCTTTATATGTATGAATTGGAGTTTTCATACTTCTTCGATCGAAACCTCGTACAACACCCAAATTTGTTCCTACAATTATTTGATCTCCATGTGACGTCATCGAAATATAACTTATTTGTTCTTTATCGTTTTTGTAGTTCAGGACAGGTCGTCGTTGCATTTTTGTATCATAAACTCGTACATAGCCATGACGAGAACATGAACTGACAGTTGTCGGAGTGAGAAATGCAAAATCTGTGTCCCAAACTGGAACTTCCAAATCAAGTTCATCGTTTGGGAGATTTTTTGTACAGAAAATAACTGTCTTGGTGTCTAAATTAATGATTTTTAGATTGTTTTTACGTTCATTGCCACCAGTTGCAATTAAGTTCATTTCATCAGCACACTGTCTTAGACGTGAAATGTTATCACCAGAGAGATTAAGTGTTTCAACTGGTTCTGTGGAGGTTTCTGCTAGAATATGAACTTCACCTGACTCTGTTGCGGCGATCAATTTTCTAGGAAAATTCAAATGTTTAAAAAAATCGGTAAATTTAAATTATTTCTACTCACTCGTCATATTTTCCGATTCCCATTATTTTCGCCTCTAGTTTCCATGTTTTCGTTAATGAATGACATGCCATATCAAAGACTTTTACAACTCCGTCTTCTCGTCCGAGTAAGATTTCACTTTTTTGTTTCGGGTTTGACCAACTCAAACTTGTAATCCCATTTTTTTTCTCTAATTTATCAACTTGTTCAATTTGAAGTTCTTGATACGGATTTTCTTGGCTGACATCGATCTTTTTAAAGGAGCCCGTGTGAGATCCAATGTACAGAATATGTTCTTCATTATATTCGTTACTTTTTTTATTTGCTGTCGTGAAACTCATTTTAAATTTTATTTGTATGAAAAATTTAAAAAAATAATAACCTCACACACGTGTTGTGATCATAAAATGTTTATATTGTTCATCAGACATTGGAATTTTATCGCATTCAAGTCATTTATTCATTATGAAGCATGATTTTTTACACTAAACGCTCATTCAAATTTTAAGCAAAAACACACTCAATTTTGTCGCATGTAAATGTCAAACAGATTTTTTTTTTGCATCGATTGAATTGATTTGTGTAATTCATTACTCACAAAATAATGTAAAAAATTGTGTAAAATGAGGATAAATTTATTCTTAATTTGGGTTGCGGCGTGCTTACTGCACATCGTTGACTCAAGACCTGAAGCAGGAAAATGGATTGTCGACGTAAATTCGGTAAATATTGTAAAAAATTTGTCGGAACATCCGATTTCAGGATTTGTTAAAATTTTACGTACGTGTATATTTTTCCTTTGAATTTTGTGATAGTGAGTGTACTTCCTGTACATTGCTCAGTGAGATTGAACTGTAAACAGAAGTAATTAAAATATTTATCGTTATCAGAATTTTTTATCACTTTTTTTCATGTCCATGTATGCGTGTGCGTAAAATTTTATCTTTACATTAATTCTATTTATTTTGACGTGGCTTAAATGTCTCATTTTCCAGGAATCAACAATCCCCAGATGGTTGTTTGCCGGTTCAAAAGTTTATGTGCAAGGTAATTAACGATATGAATTCAAAATTAACAATTAATATTCAAAAAATTCTTATTTTCAGTGACTTGTGGCTCAAATTCAGTGGAAGCCGGGGAAATGAAAGTCAGATGGAAATTATATACACCACCTGCGTGTTTGGATCGTGACCAAATCCAGATGAACAATCATACGGAAGGCGTGTTTCCATATCAGTGTGATCATGATGGACAGATAATCTTAGTTGAAACAACATCGATGACTACTGAAAGTAAAGCTACAACACCAAAAGATGGAACAACATTAAATAAGGGGAAAAAATTACCACTAACTGTCATTTACTTGGACGGATATTATGTTTTCCTTGTTGTGGTGGAAAAGAATGTGGACATGAAAAATGATTTGGGTAAATTACAGATTGAAATTATTAGTCCACAGGGCTATTTGTCGGCAAAGGATTGGCCGTTATTGCCATTTTATGGAACGATGTGCGTGGTTTATGTCATTCTTGGAATCATTTGGCTCACTGTATCGTTTTTACAATGGCGCGATTTGCTGAGAATACAATTCTGGGTGTGTGCTGTCATTTTACTTGGAATGCTGGAAAAAGCAATGTTTTTTGCTGAATATCAGAGAGTCAATTCAAATGGTGCTAACAAACTCAGTGTCGTGCTTTTTGCTGAATGGGTGTCGTGTGCCAAGAGAACTCTGGCACGAATGCTGGTCATTATCGTTAGTTTAGGGTTTGGAATTGTCAAGTAAGTTAAATTTTGATATTTCTGGAGAAGTGATTTAAATTTCACTGTTAATTTCAGACCTCGCTTAGGCCCAATGCTCCATCGTGTCGTTTGTGTTGGTGGACTTTATTTTGTCCTGGCATGCTACGAATCTTATAGTCGTATCACAAATGATGAAATGTACTTAATTGCTAGTGTTCCTCTTGCAATTCTTGACTCTGCAATTTGTTGGTGGATTTTCACATCGCTCGTACAAACAACAAGAACCCTTAGACTTAGACGAAATACCGTCAAATTGGCATTATATCGTCATTTTACAAACACCCTAATTTTTGCCGTGATAGCATCAGTTCTTTTTATGTTATATTCAATTAAGGCACATCGCATGTCCGAGTGTGTTACAGATTGGAAAAATCTATGGCTGGACGATGCCTTCTGGCATATTTTATTTTCTGTGTTATTATTAGTAATTATGATATTGTGGCGGCCCACAAACAATAATCAACGTTATGCGTTTACACCACTCCTGGATAATCCCGAAGATGAAGATGATGGTAAATTAATTGTTATTTTCTTATTAAAATGAAATTTCCAAAAACTTTAAATGCAATTACAGAAGAAGAAGAAGAACAATTCGTTTCAGATGCGTATGGTGTTAAAATGCGAGGCCCTAACAGTAACAATTCAACAAAACCATCAAAAAGTGCAAATAATGACGAGGATGATCTTAAATGGGTTGAAGAAAATATACCAGCAGCGATAAATGATGCAGCGTTACCAGTCCTTGACTCTGATGAAGAAATCATTAATACAAAGTTTGAAGTTTCCAAAATGCAGTAAAATAAACCGTTTATATTTTGTAAATAGTTAGTGATTTTTCACCAATTTTTCCTCTTCATTCAAAATTCAGTCATTAAAAAAAAAAGATTAAATTAATCATAAAAAAAATATCATACACACAAAAATACATATAAGTAAAACAAAAAACAATTAATATAAATAATATGCATTAAAACAGTTTTAGTGATAATTTCACCGATTTTATATTTAATCATAATTTGAATGCTATTTGCTTCTAATTGAATGTAAACTTTAGTAATTTTATACAAAAAAAAGTAACATGAAAGAAATCTAGATGTAGTACAATGAAGTTCATTTTAACCTAGTCGGTCATTGCCAGGAACGGATTTAACAAGGGGGTGTAGGAGAGCGGGGTACAGCCCCCCCTAATTTGTTTTGATACTAATATCAATGAATTGTGTCAGTAGCCACGTCCCCTTAAAAATATTTTCCTCTAAATCCGGCCCTAGTCATAATAATACAAAATTTTTGATCGAAATGAGTAGGTGTGAGGATTAAATTTATAAAAATGCATTAATTAGGATATTAATGCCAAATTTTCAATTCAAATTGTGTCCGTTTGACTCAAAAAAAGTTTTTGTAAGAAAATTTTTAGAAAATGAGTAAGATATTGACGAAATCCTTTACAATTAGATGATTATTCAAAGTATGATAAATATGAATTTTAAACATAATTTTAAATTATATATGATAAAATTAAAATAATTAATAAAAATAATAAAAAAAAAGTATGTATAAGTTAAATTTCAAAAAAAAAAATCAAATCTGATTATTTCATGACGCTTTTTGGTAATTTTCATACTTTTTTATTCACAGTGGTCCTTATCCTTAAATTTATTTTCTCTGCAATCTGTTGAAATTTAGCTAATATCCTTAATTGGCTTGTCGAAGTCTGGCTAATCTTTGAGACAATTCATCTTGTTCCTGAGTAACCTGAGTAGATGCTCCCAAAGTCGAAGCTTGAGGATTATTTGGTAATTCCATATTCAATTCGAGTCCTGCCTCGTCAGCTACACGTTGCATCAATGCCTCAACATCACCTTGTGGGACGGCCGTTGTTACAGTTTGTGACATTGTATTTTCCATCACAGAACTTTGTACATCCAAATCCTCAAATTGTGTCTCAAATTTATCCATGAGTGTTGAGATTTTCTCCAAATTCATTCCTTTCATTGCGGCATCCATTGCTTTAACCACACCAGCCATTGATGTTGTGACCTTAAAAAAATTAAAAGGAAAATTATGTTACATTAAACCAATAAAGGATATTTCAAGGTCAATTTTACTTTTCGTGTCGTTAAGGCAGTTTGGACACGAGACGCAACCGCATCAACCCGAGCACTCATCCTCAGATAATTTAGTGCCTGACTTTTTTGACGGATTGCATTTTCTGCATGAATTCTGGCAACTTCAGGATTCCCTTTTTGAATTGCTTTCTTTGTCTTGGCAATTTCAGCCTTTTCTTCTTTTTCACATTTCTTTGAGCTGCGTTCCAAATCCTTTACAGCGAATTTTAAATTAAAAAGATGTTCTAATAAAAAAAGAGATTTGAAATTCAAATTTAATTAAAATCAATTAAAGATCTAAATCTGAGAATGACTCATCACTGAGACACAAAAAAAAACTTACTTTCCATTTGGGCAGCTGACATCTTGATTTTTAATTTTAATTTGAATGTCCCTAGAAAGATTGAATTTGACTAAAATTTTCTTTTAATTGAATGTTGATTTTTAAATACTGGTTAAATTTTGATTGTAAAAAAAAATATTTTGATTTTTTTTGTTGTGGAATTTAAATAGATAAAATCACAAATAAACAAAAGTGACAGTCGCTCAAATTGATGACAGGCGACATCTGATTACATTACAAAAAAAAAATCATAACACAAATAAAATTTATAAATTTATTTTTTATTTTTATTTAAAATTTTAATATAAAACCATAAATTATGAATGAAGAAGAGCCGCAACCAGTATTCAAAGTACAATCACTATCAAAAAGTCCCAAGGGCAATAAAAAGCGAGTCTGGAAGTCATTGAAACAGATTTTGCAAACTGAGAGGAGTCTGAGATGGCCCGAAGATGCAATTTATTGTAAGAATTTCAGGTAATTAGTTTCAATCGAAGTTTTTAATATCTATATTTTACTTTCAGATTCGTCTTTAAATCCGCCACCATCATTCAAACCACCAAAAAAGTATTCGGATATTTCAGGGCTGATTGCTTATTACACAGATCCTCAGACAAAATTACACTATCACAATGCAGAAGAATATCAGACTATAAAAACCCTTCCTAGTGATTTAACGGCAGGATATCTAGCACTTCGAGGAGCAACGAGCATTGTGTGATTAAATCATATTTCAATAAAAATGGAGCTTGCATGAAAGACCAGAATCATGAATGAGTTTTTTTTAACTTGTGACTCTTAGCATTATTTTCGAATAAAATTACATTTCTTCAATAAATTTTTAATCAGTTGCTCTGAACATGAAATTATAATTTTGGCGCATGACACCTCAAAACTCCCGCAGGACCCTTAAAATGACATCTTTGCCCCCATCTCTGGAAATTGTCGCTTATCTAGTCGCCCATTTGCCATTTCACAACTTTGCTCAACACAAATCTTATTTTGGATTTAGTTTTGGGTGATTTTTTGCCCAAAATCCAATTATCTTGATAAAGTGCGTCTGAACTTGATTCAGAGAAGTCTTGACATCTCGTTTGCAATAAAAATACCTTGAATTTTACAAGGAATCTGCCAAAAATTTACATATTAAGAGAATACCTCATTTTTAATTATATTTGTAAATATAACTCGCCATAGTTTTAGAGCGTACTAATTTATTTTTAACTCTAAATATTTGTGATAAGAAATTGAATTTAATTAACATTAAAATAGTTATAAAAATGTCTTCTCCATGGAAAATTCAACCAATTGAAACAGAAAAGATCGCTGATCTGAATGAGATCATGAATGAGGAGTTTGCTAAGCGACTTCAGAATGAAGTGCATTTAAAGGAACCTCAAGAACATGTTGAAAAGGTTCCTGAACCTGATCCAATTCCGACTATAGAACGGATTAAGGTTGAGACAACACCAGCCCTGCCACCCGAGGTGTTAGAAGCACTCAAAGACGAGCCGGATTTCCAGCAAATCGTTAATTTGACGAATGATTGGGAAATCGCTCAGTCCCTTCAGCAAATGTACATCAAGGAGCACGATGATTACCTGAAACAAATGGAAAAAACGAAGGTACAAATTAGTTTCAATGAGTATCGTGCTAAGCCGGAGCAGGGAAATGAAGAAGATTTTGAAGAAAATCATCCGGTACCCCACGAAGGTAAAGATTGGGATCGATTTGAAACAAATGAAAAGCAATTCTCTCGTGTCAGTAAAAAGAAGAAGAATTGCACAAGTAACATTGATGGGGAAATTAAGACTAAGCACGATGCTGACATTTCGGGACGTCGCAATGCATGCAAAGTTATGTCATTTCCACCGGAATTTGAAACTGGAGATGCCGGAGCATTTGATATGAAATTGAGTAATACGGTGTTTAACCAATTGAAGCAGAGCGTTAAACAATCAAAGAAAGGTAATCGAGCATTTGATCGCAAGGAAGCTGTTGAGACAGCCGTCATGGGCCTCGATGAAGCAACTCGATTGATTTTGTACAAAATGATTAATAATCAGCTGTTGGAAAGCGTTGATGGAGTTGTCTCGACTGGAAAGGAGGCAGTCATCTTACATGCTGAGACATTGCCAAATGAAGAGGTTTTTGTACCAAAAGAAGTTGCCATCAAGATTTTCTCAACAACTTTGAATGAATTTAAGCAGCGTGATCGTTACATCAAAGGTATTTGACAAATTTTTTATATTCATGTATTATTTAAACTTAAAATCTCATAAATTTAGATGACTATCGATTCAAGGGTCGTTTCACCAAGCAAAACTCCCATACAATCATCAACATGTGGGCTGAAAAGGAAATGCATAATCTTAGACGACTTAAAAAAGCCGGAATTTTATGTCCTGAAGTCATTGCACTCAAAAAACATATCCTCGTAATGTCTTTTATCGGAAATAACACTGTTCCAGCACTAAAAGTAAAGGAGATTAAGTTATCTGATGCTGAATGGTCGCTCGCATATGAAGACACCATTCAAATTATGCACAAAATGTATAACGACGCTCGTTTGATTCATGCTGACTTTTCTGAATACAATCTGTTGTGGCATGAAAATCAAATATGGACAATCGATGTTGCTCAAAGTGTTGAACCAACACATCCTGGAGCTCTTGAATTCCTTATGAGGGATTGTGACAACATTGTAACGGTAAATTTTATGATTTGAATTTAAAAAAAAAAAACAGATTTTAGATTTTTTACATTTAATTTTAACAGTTCTACAGCCGAAAAGGGGTTCCCAATGTTCCAACACGCGAAGAATTGTTTTTCAACATAACTGGACTCGATCCCTTAACTCATAATATCAATCAACTCGAGCGGATTCATATGCGAGGAGTACCTCCGCACATTGCCAATTCAATGTTAGGCAGTGACGATATTCCAGACAAATTTAAACCACTTAGTTATCCTTTTGAGTTGGCATGGGAAAAAGTTGAGGAAATGAAGAGCAAAAATTTGAAATGCAAGGAAGAGAGTAACATTGAAAACAAATTGGATGCCTTACAAGAACTCAGATGTCAAGAAATCTAATTTCAGTTCAAGACGTGTTTCAAAAACAATAAAATTAATAACATAACGATTAAATAGAAGAAGAAAATATACTAAATTTTCTAATAGAACAAATCTCTTTCCTTTTTTACTTGGAACATTTTGTTTACCTCATACTTGATACAGTCTTGGATCTTCAGTGATCTACTTTACCGATGAAATGTGTTTCAATTGTTATTGCTATGTGTCATAGGGTATCATTACAAAATCGCATTAAACGGCCATCTTTAATTTTAAATTTTCTCTCAACAAAAATTCTCTCATTTTTACAAATCTCCGTACAGCACATTTGTATACATCAGGTCACACATGTATGTGTTCTATATATTTCTGTACGAACGCTACGACAAATTATAAACAATTTTTGGCCATTACTAGAGAAGCCGTCGAGGAGAACAGAACTATGTGGCTTTCAATAGTGAAAATTTATTATAATAATAATTAAACACAAAGCAGTGTGTGTGTAAAGTAATACAAATAAGCAAAAAAAAAATGAAAAAATAAATATGGTGTAAACTAGGAAGAGAGTTTTTACTATACATTACATATAATATTATCATAAATATATATATAATTATAATAAATATACATTTTAAAATACACGAGAATTCAACACAACATCTAATGAAAATTTAAATTTAAAAAAATATGAGCAAGAAAAAAGTAAGATAAAGAAAATTTCTTGTCAAAAAATAAAATTTATATATACAGTGAAATGATAAATAAATAATTTAAATAACAAAAGTGGTGTATAAATAATAATAATATTAATAAATTAAAAAAGTGCATGATACACAGTGAATATTAATAAAATAAAATAAAAAATCTAAAATGAAATTAAATTCAAAAAAAAATCGTGAAATGAAAATAAAATAAAAAAATAGAGAAAGTGTGAAAAGTAAACTAAAATAAATTGAAACCAGAGTTTTATTTTAAAATAAAATAAAAGAAAATGTAATAAAAAAAATTCAAGGAACTGAATTAAGGTGTGAGAAGGTAACGTCTGGAATTAGCACATACAAATCTTTTTTATTGGATACCCAAGCCAAGCTTCATGTATTTGTCCTTATATTAAAATTCATTGATTGAATGACAAAAAACAACTTTTACTACATTTCTAACGAATTTTCATCAAATTAAATATAATTCAATAATTAAAGCGCATATAAAAGTATAAAATCGCCCATCTTTTTTTAAAAAAAAAAATTATTGAAGAAGTAAAAAAAAAAAAAAATAAAAAGAAAACTTATTTAAATGCAGATGTTTCATTAAAAAAAAATCTCCGAAAAATAAAATTCAAATCTAAAAATCTAAATGAAGAGAAATGTGTTTGATCAAGAAAAAAAAATTACTTGAGAAATAAATTTTCTTGCAGAATTTTCATATTTTAATGCCTAGAAAATTTCTTTCTCAACTAAAATTTGATCATAAAAATATTTTTTTTTACAGTTACACAGAATAATTAAATGGAAAAAAAATAAAAAAATTCAACATCAAATTATTATACAACGATCGTATTCTATTGTTAAATTAAAGAAAATTACACGAAAATCATAAAATTATTCAACAAAAAAAAAAAATAATTTAATAATTAATATTCAGTGAAGTTAAAAAAAAATATATATATAAAAATTGTGTTATAAAATTAAAAATAAAAAAAAAAAAAA
>LN483511.1:223035-285321 GCA_900002565.1 Culicoides sonorensis | reverse complement strand
TAAAATTGCAATGCACCACATTCTGAATTTTGTATGGCCTCATTGTCTAAAAATGTTACATATTAATGCCTCGCTTGGTTTTACTGGATTTTAATAGGCTTGATGAAAATACTAATAAAAAATAAATGAAAAGCCATACAAAAAATAATAATAATAACAAACACATGGTGCACATATTTTGTCGATTTTTCAAATAAACACACACACATCACAAGTGCATCACCGAAAAATGCAATTTAAAAAACAAAAACAACAAACACATTGAACCTAAAAATACACATTCGTAAAATGTGACATAAAATTAATGTATGGCCATTAATATTTTTAAATGTGAAATGATTCTCTCTGTTTATATATTTTGCTTTTACCGCGTCGCAATAACTTACAAAGTTTCACATGTCCATTAGTGTCAGATCATTTGAATGGAATTTCAAGCTCAGTTCAAGTTATTAACATTAAATGATTACATTTTATCAATGGATTTATTAAGTCTGTCTATTAAACGTCACTTCTAGTCTATCATCAGACTAAAAATAATCATTTTATATACATTTAAAAAAAATTGATAAGAAACCAGTTTAATGAACATGCTTTTAAAATGAAAACGAGGAATTTTGGTATTTCACAACAATTTTATAAGGAACTGTCAATTTTATTTTGATTTAAAAATTATGGAGAAAATGAGTAAATTTTGATATCAATTATTATTATAATTTACGTAAGAAATTTGAAAATATGGGCAAAGCTTTAAAATTAAAATTACAAATGACACAACTTTATTATTATTTAATTTTCATCCATAGCGTTACTCTGTGTCTCGAAAAATAACAACAATATAATTTTTATATAAAATTTGTGTGTGGGAGTTTTTTTTTATATTATTTTTAAATTTATAATGAAAATAAATTGGCATTAGATGACTGTCACTGTCAGTTGTACGTTTTTTTGTAAGTTAATAAAACAAAATATTTATGAATCAAAATTAAAAAAAAAAAAAAATATACGTAAAAGTTATTTTACCTTATAAAGGTTTATAGTCGTGGTTATTGTGTCTTTTTACTGTATTTTTTAATGGAAAAAAACAACAAAACTAAACAATATACAAGTAAAAAAAGATACGAATCTCAGTGCTAATAGATTACATCATTCATGTGAAAAAAAATAAAATTAAAATTAAAATAATATTTGTAATGTAGCTGAAAAATTAAGCTTCTGTTGATATAATCAATATTTTGTTTTTGTTAACTTGTAGTTACAAGTATAAACATCGAGTTTTTTGTCTCGTTTTTAAGTACGTAACGTTTATTTTACACACCTGACTAAAGAAATGTAGAATATTAGCAAGAAAAAAATCATATACCCGGAAGTTTGAATGAGTAAGATGGTCATAAAGCAAAAAAATTGGAATCTTCATTTATGGAATGGTGAATGAAAGTGCATTTACGTTAAAATTTCACATTCAAACCTAGGACTGGTCTTGTACTTCAGTGTAGAGACCAAATTAGATCCAATCACAAATTGACTTATTTCGCGAAACGGCAAAATTTGGAACTAAATATTTATATACATGAAAAAACTATAGATCGTTACTGAGAAAAAAAATCGCTATGGTGGCGCTACGATCGCTTACGTATATTTGTTTGGATATATTTTATATTTATGCTTCAATGGTGTACACTGCCAGACTCTTCGGGTAGTTAATGATAAGCATAGCTCTCAATAAAGTCAACAAAAATGGTTCTGATGACATACAAAGACAGACAAAGTGGCCTCAATAACGTAATTTCCTTGAGAATTCATTCAAACACTGCGTAAATGATAAACATTTCAAAGTTCAATGGTCAAGAAAATCAAAATTCAAATTATAGCAAATCTCGTCTGCTCGTTTCCTGTTCTTTTGTTCTCAATTTATTCTCTTGAAATTTACTAGATTTCATTGGAAATTTTTAACCAATAAACCAATCAAATTCTCATTTTAGCTTTATTTTATCATGAAGCCTTAAAATAACGATTGATTTTAAATTATCATGTTCAGAAACAGAAGGCACGTGATTTTCAATGAACATAAGTCAATATAAAATCAAAATCAAAAATACACACAAATCTCCATAATTTAAAGAAGACTAACGATTGTTATTATTATTTTAATCACTTTTTTTTTGTTTCGGTCTCTGGTACGACTGGTACGATTATGTAAGAATTATTTTAATTCTCTGTGTTTTTTTTTGTATATTCTATTCTATCATCAAAATTTTATAACGTGGCTTCATCTTTCAATATAATTTATGTGAATTGAACCGGTTCCTAGTTCAAATTTGGAGTTTAAGATGATTTGATTGTTTTATTTCTTTTATTCCAGTGATTCTAGGAAAATATTAAATTGCTACATCATGAAATTAGTGTTTGCCAAATTTGTTATGAAAATTATTCATCCACGACAACTTTAAATTATAATTTTGACAATCAGCTCACTCACATATCAATTTTTGTGGGTTTTTTTCTCTATTGAAGAGAGCTGAAACCAGTTTTGCGACAAAAATAATAAGGGAAGCGTGTTATTATGAAAGCAATTTTATTCGAATTTAAATGTAATTACCTACACTTTGATAATGATTTACCATTGTTGATAATCACAACTGATTTAACCAGCTATATTTATTTCAATTTTTAATATCCTTGGTGTTGTGTATTCGATATTCGTTCATTGATATAAAAAATATGAATGATTTTGTTTATATAATGGACTTGTGTAATTTAATTCCTGGTTATCAGATTTGCTGTGTGTGTACATAACAACTTGAAGTATTATTATTATAATAAGTACAAAAAAAAGTTTTGATCTGGATTAAATTGAAATAAAATGATACTTTAATACGTTTAAAATAAAATAAGAATTGGAGCTTAAATTCAAGCACATACAGTTGAAAGTAACATGATAGAATGTGGAATATATTGATACATGGAGAATTATTTCACACTACAACTTTTGTTGGATTGTGTAACTATTTTTCAGATATAAAAATTTAAATCTCTATAAGAGTATTAATTTTTTCAATTATATCTGATATGACTTGCATTTGAATTATGGTTCAAATTAATTTTAAAGAAAATGCGATTTTGTGACCATTTGGCTTGTCCTTTAAAGTCGAAATCATGGGTTCCATATCTTACGTTCCACAAATTATAATATTTTGCTTTCACCTGAATGCTCTTGACTTAGAAATGTGCTCGTTTATGTCTGACTTGATCTACGTTATGTGCTAAAATCTTATGATCCATATCTTACGTTCCACAAAGACCGATTTTTTCAATCACCTGAAAACTATTGACTTAGAATAGTGCCTGCTTTTCACTTTTTGTAATGTAATATGCATTTAATAGATTCTGAAAAGAATTTGACTAGTTGTTTTGTCAAATAAGAGCCAAAATCATATGTTCCACATTTTACGTTCCACAAATTTTGAATTTTTCATTTTACGTTAAAATCCCTAGTTTGGAAATGTGCTCATTTTATCTACTCACAAGCACGTTTATTATTTTTTTTTGATCTGCATTCTGAATTAAATTTCAATTATAACTTTATAATATTAAGCTTGCATTATCTCTTACACTATTCAATTATATGATATACAGAAGGGTGTCAAATTACGATTCTAGAATGAAATTAAGTAGATCTTATTGAAATGAAAACAAACTCTTCATTGAAATCTTTTTCGAAATCAAATGAATTAAAAGTTTTTTTTTATTTTTAATACGGATTAATTTAATTGAATTTTACTTGAATCACATTAAGGTTAAATTTTAACTTGAATTGGCTCGATTTCTGGTCCTAATGAAGTTTTAAATGCAAAATCAGCTGGAAAACTCTTTCCTAGAATATGTTCAAACCCAGATAAAAATGATCCTCTTAAACATTTCAATGAATGAAATAAATTTTAACATGAAACAAGCAACTAAAGTCGATTTATGTGACTGAAAATAATATCATACATTGAATTGAAATCATTTTTTTCTTATTTTAACTTCCACTCATACCAAAAGGGGATTAAAAATTGTACCTTTTTATTATTAAAAAAATATATTTGTAGCATACGTAACAGTTTTGTATCTCCCATCAGGAAAACGTAACATTTTATAAATGAAAGAAGGAAATTTATATGAATATATAAGTTTAAAATGAAACATAATTCAGTCCTGGGAGACACACTCATATATACATTTATGAAATAGAGTACAAAAAAAGATCTTGCCAGAATTAAGGCCATTATGTGAATGTGTGTGAGTTGAATGCAACACATACATACACAGAAATGTGATAGTTTAGACAGCAAAATGTGCATTTCAAACTCTTTATTGTGTCGAGGGAATTAAATGTGTGTATATTCCATGAATGATATGCCTTTTGGTGCATTAAAAGGGAAGTTTCTCTTCCATACTATCAAAAGTGCTTTATGTCATTCATTATATGTCTGTGTGTGTGTATGTAGATTTAATGCAGAAACCTCTCTCTCTACTGCACTTAATATCAAATATAAGTGATTCAACTGTAGCAAATAATAATGGGAAATTTTTATATTTATATGAAATATCACATACAAGTGTGATTTTTTTTAAAAGGTCACATAACATAAGAAAACATATATTTTTAGTGCTAGACAACAATAGTCACATGAATGTATTCTGGTTCATTCGCTTATGCCATGACAGTTCCTTGATTACTTTTATTATTATTATTAAAATACATAAAGGTAAATAATTATTTAGGGTGATTTTCAGTTTTATATATAAAGATTGAAATTTGTATGTGTGGTGCAGTGCGCAACAAATACATTTATAAAAACAGTATCATTAATGTATAACATTGTTATTGTTATTTTGAATAGAAACGGAGAAAATAACAAGCAAAATCAATAAGTGAATTGAATGAATGAAATCATTAGACTATGAAATTTTATACAATTGAAATTAAAAAACCATTTAAAAAATGCATTCACGTATTCAAAGTTGGATTTTCTATTAAATGTTGAAAAAAAAATCATAATTATTAATATTAAAAACATGCATTAAATTTATGATAATTTATGTCAGAGGAATTTAAATGAGGAATAATAACAATGAAAGAAGACGTACAAGAAAATTGTCTGGGAATGCATCCTTGAATATCTTAACTGGACTGTGAATTTTTAACTTGAGTGACGATTGCATTTTATTGTGATATGGAAGCGAAAGATGATTATCAAAATTCTATGGAGAATTATGAACAGAATTTTATCTATGGGGTCAAGGGATTTAAAACTCTACAAAACTTTCAAAAACTCTACAAAACCTTCAAAACTCCTACAAAACCTTCAAAACATCTACAAAACCTAAAAATCTTCAAAAACTCTACAAAACCTTAAAAACTCTTTGAAGCCTTCTAAAACTCTACAAAACCTTAAAGCCCTACAAAATCAAAAAAACTCTAAAAAACATTTAAAAAAACTGTACAAAATCGAAAAAACTCTACAAAACCTTAAAATATCTACCAAATCTTAAAAACTCAACAAAGTTAAAAAAGAATCCTTAAAACCTTCGAGTTCTTCAAAACCTTAAGAACTCTACAAACCTAAAAAAAACTCTACTAAACTAGAAAAATAAGACTGGAATGACTTTATATTAGTTTAGAACTACAATAAAAGCGAATTAAATGCTAAAAAATCTGAGTTTGATAAAAAAATCACTCAAAGTTATTTTATTTTTCTTATCTCTCTCATATGACGCAACAAAAAAACTGATAAAATTTCAGAATTAAAAAAGCTCAATAAAAGAACCATATCAGTTCGCATTATACTAAATTTCCATGAATAAAAAACAAAACACAATTCGTCACATTGCCTGATGCTGATATCAAACTCAAATAACTTAATGATGATGATACATTATAAATATATATGATAAAAAAGTACTGATAACATTTGATATTAAATTACTTTTTTTTCTTCTACCCGTCATTTGATATCTATAATGACCTGGTTCATTCAAAATAATAAAATAAACATGGACATGTGTAACTATTTGGTTTACACAACGAGATAATTTCCAACTATTACATGTAAATTTCCATAGTTTTTATTTTGATATTTCGTCAAGTTGAAGTCACATTAAATATTAAAACTTTGTATTAAAAAAAAAACATGAACATACAAATAATAAAATCATGTATCTTATCACTGTTTACTCACCATTATCATTTTGTTATCATTTTTTTGTACTAATATTTCATTGATTAGATGTCTGTAGTAAAGACAAATTATTGGAAAATAACATGAAAACCAATCAAGTACGATCATATCTGGTAAATATCGATTTTAATTTAAAATACAAGGGAAAATAAATATAACATCAGTTGCTTATCATCATTACAAACATGCTACGTAGCATGTTATCAACTAGCCTTTATATAACAGAAATAATAAAAATAAAATGTAATAACATCAGCAAAATGATGTATTTATAGTGAAATTGTGTTATAGAGAGCACACATTTTATCGCAGAATGATATTACATTTCTAAATTTCTGTTTTAATCATCAGCTTTTTCGTAATATTATATTACATTTCATTACATTAAATTAATATCAAAGTCAAGATGATAAAATAAATTAATATTACAATTTAATTAAAGTAATCGATAAGAACACGTGCAAATGTACTATGAGGCATATTTTTTTGATTAAATTCTCAATTGAAACACTTTTTACTAAGGTTTTAATGTGACGATCGATTTTTGATTGAAATTTCGTCCAAAAACTCACACTTTCACGAAAAATAAAAATATTTTAATTACAATAATTGCGTTATCAACTTTTTTTTGTTCCATTATACAATTAAATTAAGTAAATTCGAATAATTTGAACTTTTGAGAGAAACAAAGCGATAATTAAGATGGACATCAATCGTGAAGAAGTAATTAATTCTTCAATTAAATTAAGTATAAAAATTCAGTAACAAAAAATTGAAATGAGTCACGTTGAAATTTAAAAAAATAATTTCATAGAATTAGAATGTTATCTAACTTTTCTCCGAAATAGTAAAATTTTGCAAAATTAGCTTTAATTTTGATAAATCGACTTCAATACATTTTAATTTTAACTTTAATTTTTTTTTATATTAAAGTAAAAATGAAATAAAATATTTATTTTTGAATTTCCGCACAAGTCCATTTATTTATAATTCAAATTGAAATGAGTAAGTACGGCATTTGTGTGATTAAGTACCAAATAAAGAAGTTTAATTTGCATGTAATACTTAACCGGAAACACATCAGATTAGAGATTTCGCAGTGAGTAAATAACACTTGGAATGTTTGTATTTTATGTGAGTGACTGTGTGTATGTCTGTGTTTGAAGGTATTTGACATATCATTTGACACTTTAGACATGAACTTGTCAGAAAGAAGTCAAATATTTTAAACAAATGATGGCTTGATCACATGAGGGTTTAAAGTCTGTTTATATTAGACTTTGGAGATTTATTGAGATAAAATTCATCAAAATTTATTGAAATGGACGGTTTTTTCGATGTCATAGCAATTGTACGGTACAATATGACGTAAGGAAGCTAATACCCTTTGATGGTGATAACGAATTTGTACCATGGGTCCGACTGAGGACCTGTGAGCAGGTCTTAATAGCCACCGTATGGTTTTAAATGATCTTTATTGTGTTGCGTAATCATGAAGGTGTCGAACTCAGACTTAAATTGAAGCTTAAACAAAAATGTGACATAAAAATGTTATTATTAAAAGCATTTTCATTTAAAAATCTGATTCAGAAAAACACCATACGGTAATGAATCAAGAAAAACATGTCTAAATTACCTTACAACCGCACTAGTAAATACCTCAAATTGCAAACACTTATACAACCTATTAAAATCCACAACTGCCTCTCTTGTTAAAATATTTTATCGTTTGATGACTGCAATTATTCCAGTATTGTATCTATTGTCGATTTTATTTTTTACCATATCTTAAAATATTTTTTAAACTTTGCATCGTATAAATGAAAATAACGACACTTTTAAGCAACAGCCTACATAAAATACCACTTGAAAAGTTGCAATTTACTATTATTAAATGCAATACTGCAATTTTATATACATATGCCATGTTTGGATTTTAACTATTATTATTATTATTTTGCTAGTTAGTATGAGTTTCACTCCAGACGTTATACAAATAAATTGGTATAGAAAACATAAAGTAACTCCATTTTACTATTTAAATTATATATGTAACGTAATTTATATCACAAATAGAAAATAAATGTAAACTGCACTTAACTGACTTCCTTATGAAAAGAACCTTGTTGAATTGTAACTATTGCACTTGTATTTCATATTTATATCATATAAATCTCTCTTTTTATACATGTACTTTAAATTGTAAAATGTACCATTGTTCAGGTGCTTTTCGTTCACTTTTTGAAGGGTTTTATCATTATAATGGAATTCTTTTTTTCATTCAAATTGAAAATCTATAGAATTTATGTTAAAAAACCTTATTATATTTTTTTTTCAATGTGATGTAAAAAATTACATGCTTATGAAACATAATTTATAGAGTTTCGCTGTAATTTTGAATGTAAATGTAGGCGAATTCCATTCAATGGCTCAAACCATGATTTTAATGAACATTTTTGAAGTACTAGAACATTTTTTTGTAATGTGCTGGATGGATTAAGAGTTAAATTTCATTCAAATTATTTTAACATACATTTTATTATGAATTCCCTATCTTAAAAATAATAATTTCACGATTGTCATTATCTTATTATTTCTATTCAAATAAACATTCAATTAAATTCATAAAGAAATTTTGAAGTAACATGGAATAACAGTGAAATGCTATTCATATTACTATGAAAATAAAAATAAAACAAACAAATTATGTGAAGCGATGTTTTTTCAATGAATACAATTTTACTTTAAAAAAGCTTAGTAGTACATTTTGTGATAGATACATAATAGAATACAAATTCTTTTGATAATAATTTTTTTATATTATTATTTTTTTTTATTAAGTATTCATAGTCAGTAAAAACATGACAAGTATTTGAATACAGGTCTCTTTTGTTGGTTAAATTTCTCAATGGTTTCTGCATTTAAAGTTTTGAATAAAGTTTTTCTCTTTTGATTTCTTTCATAGATAAAATCACTTTAAATTTATTGTATTAGATGATTTATGAAATTTTGTGTGAGACAGTCAAATGTTTTTTTTTTCATTTCTGTATTGTTGTTAATTAAATGAGAGATCTGTATGGAAATTTTCTTATAAAAGTTTCTCTTCAAGAGTACAATTCTGGAAGATTAATCGTTTTTAAGTGACTTGTATGTAATTTTTTTTATTAGGATTTTCCAGATTTTCACTTGGATTTTTTCACAAACTGTCAAGAAATGAGGTTCAAAGAACTGTGAATGCCCTGTAAGCCTCAAGGAAATCGTTTTTTTCCCTTGAATCGACTAGCAATTTGAGGTTTCTTCTTAAAATGCCTTTAATATGATATTTGGGTCTATCGAGTAACCCTACATTTTGAGTAATCCTACAAAAAAATTGACATTTTGGGAATATTAGTCCTAAAAGTCCCCAAAACAAAAATTCTAAAAACGCCATAAAATCGAAAAGCTTATGCAGCTACAACTTTCGCAAAGATACTTATAGTCCATCTAGTAAAATAAGCTCACAATTTAATAAAAATCTGAAGGCCATTGTGTACGCGTCGTAATTTAAGCCGTTACTCGTTTCTTTTAATTCATATTTTTAAGCTGATCCTACTCTGGCTAATTTGACACCGACATCATTAGCCCAGATTTTGCTCTGAAAATGTATTTCATCTTATCATCTGACTATTTGACGTAAAATAACTTTTTTTTTGTTCATATCAATTCCATTCTCATATTATTCCAGTACAAAAAGAAAACTTTAAGCAAATATAAGGGTGGTCTGACAATCAAATAGAAAGTCATTTGATTGACGTTCCATTATTGATCTCATTTTAATGTACATTTTGTTCACATATTTGAATCGTCTAAAACAGAATCAACAGAAAACTACTGAATATTTTCACAATTTTGCATATTATTTGAATGCATACATAAAATAATAAAAGAAAACAAAGTAAAAAATGGATTGACATTCCTATTTATGTATCAAATAACAAAAAAAAAATACAGACACACACACACATAACGAGTGAAAAATAATAGACAGGTCTTGGTCTTTATTTTTAATGATTTCCTTTTTATTTTTTCTTGTCTCTGTACTTCTTTGTCTCTCTTTCTTTTAACCTGAACCGAACATATTTCCACTAATTTTTATTTTATTTTATTATTTTCATTTTCATTCCTTTTCATTCTTTTTTATCAATATAAAAAGCGCTTTCAGAAATTAAAGCAATATTCAGTTATCGCTTTAATGTATTGAATTAAATTTCATGGTATATAGAATTCTTATATAATATACACCAATAAAAAAATGTATAACGCTCAGCAATTTCTGGACTCATAAGAGACAGGCAATGTATGTACTACACATTTAAAGTGTTTACGTAAACGAGAATTTATCTATTAAGGTTAATCACAGCTTTAGCTTTCAGGGCATGTCAAAGAATATCTAATCAAGAAAATTGATAGTGCATGTATTTGGGACTCTTGTACTGCTGTGTATTAACATTGTATGGTGTACTTAAATTAATGTTATTGCTGAAGTGTATATTGAAATATATACATTTGGACTAATGTTGATTTGTATCAAAAATTAGATGGAATTAAGTCAAAAAAACAGGTGATTCAAGGCACGGATTTAGATTTTTTCTTGTTGGTTGAACCTTACAGTATTTTTTTCACTTACTCAGGTGTTTCCTTATTGATTTTCACACTGTATTTTGTTTTTGCTTGTGACAACCAGTCAATAAGACCAAAATGCGCTTAATGTTCTGACCCATTCTTACGTTTTCCTTTCATTTCATTTTTATCTTGCTTACGGGTTTGTTGATTGCTTAAATGTTCTTTTAGATCTTTTTGTTATTCATTTTTTTCCTTCATATCATATCTTTTTTATTAATGAAATTCACTTGGTAGCAACTCACATCTGTATGAAGAAACGTTGTGTAAATAAATAAAAACTAGCGATATAAAAGAAAAACATATGTGTGCAATATAAATATCTAAATAAATAGAAAAAAATAGTTTGAAGAAGAAAACGAAAGAAAAAAGCAATATTGGCAAGCAAACAATTTTCAGAAGATTTATTTAGCCCCACACTATTTTTATATATAATGAGAAGGTTTTTTTTCTTCATTTTCTCTGCAGATGTGTAGGGTTTTTTCTATCTATTTATAACATTTCTTGTAATTGTGTGTTTCAATCATCATTTTACGTAGATGTGTTTGAAATGAAATGAATGAAGAGAACTATTTTTAATTAAGCAGACGTTTAGGGCACACTCATAAAAATTCCTCAACAAAATGATGAAATGTTATGTGTTGTAGTGACCGAATACGGTTGAATTTCAAAGAAATACTTGAACAATAATAAAAAATTGTGATATATTTGCAATAAATGGCCAATTTCAAATGAAAAACGGCAACAAGCACCTAGATAAAATGACCATAATAATAAAATATGAGAATACCATTGTAAATTTCTTGTAAAATTACTTCATGCTTTAATTTTTTTTGCTTTATTTGTATCAAACCTGCTTTCTTTCTACAAAACTCTACTTTTTTCTCTAGCCATAAACATTGTGTGAATCATGTGCCTTGTATTAAAACGCGATGTAAATATATGATAAAATAAACTGGTATTTCAACTACTAAAAACTACACTATTGTAGTATGAAATAAAATTGTAAAAAAAGCGTATCGTAAAACTATTCTCCAGAAGAGTTCACATATACATACATGAATTGTATTTGTTTTTTTTTTCCTTTAACATAAGTAAACTAAATTTCTTTGTAAAATTTACTAGATTTTTGCTTTACTTTAATACTTCTCTTCTTCTTCTTCTTTTTTTTGTATTATTATAAATTTATATTATCAAGTTTAACAGCAGTAATAATAATAATAAAAAAACACCAACAACATCACGAAATCCAGATAAATAATGCGCAATTACACTGCACTCATATACATAGAGACGCAAAATACCAAGTGTACATATCTCTTGAATACGAAAAATTTTCTCCATTACTTGAAAGAAAATAATAATAAATAAAATATGATGAAAGAAATACGTGAAGAGTGAGATATAACAGGAAATGCTGTTATTCAAGTTCAATAGAATCTTTTGTTTCAATCATAATCAATATCGTGCTATTTTGTGTAATCAATGAGTGTTCTGAAAATGTTATTTTGAGATTTAAGAGTTTTACTTGAAATATATTGAGAAATTCTAAGTATGATTATTTAAAATTTATTCGATGTATTGATTTTGTGATATTGAGGTTTTGAAGAGATACTAGCTTTCAACTCTTTAAAATTGATTCAATTTCATCAGTTACTGTTCTTGTTTTCTTTTAATTCCATACAGAGTCAAAGTTATTCTAAAAGCCGTTCTTTTCTTGTAAGAAAATCTTGTCTTTACTTTTATAAAAACCTTTACTTTAATAAAAAATATACATTATGTTTACATTTGTATAGTATCGACCTGTTTCTTGCAACAATCTCTCTAGCAGTGCTAGCCTTTTATAGAAAACAGGTTTGTCTTGTTTTATTTTTTTTCTTACATGATATTCTTATACCCATTTACTTTTGAAAACTGAATAAAATTGCTTTCTTCTGTATCTTTCTCAATTTAAGATTGTGATGCGTATATCAACTTTTTTTTTCTCTTCTTTCATTATTATTCTATATAATATGAAGAAATACTTGTATAGATTGAATCCAATTCAGTAAAAACCAAGTCGTAATATGGTTTCCAAGTGATGTTCATATATGCTTTGATTATTACCATTGAAATTCAAGTATACAGGTTTCTTCAAGTATATCATCATTGTAATAATGATGATAAAATAGTAAGATGATGTGATCGTATGTGTGTGTGTGTTTGTGTGAGCGTATTAAATGGGCAATCTTCTCTGTGTTGAAAAAAAACATAGATCAAGCAACGAAGAATGAAAGAAAAGGCTTTTTATATGAATATATTCTTGTATTACTTTAATACATTCTTTTTTATTATTATTGTAATATTTTTTTCCATTCCTTTTAACTATCATCTTCTTCGTTTTATATATTCTACTTTTTAAAGTATTATTATTATTGTTATTCTTACTACACATAAAATAATTATGAATAAGAAAAAAACTTGGTACATTCATTTTTGTTGTTATTATTATTACTTTAAAAGAGAAACGAGCGAGGTCAACTGTAGTGCAAATGAAATGGCAATACACTTAAAATGAGTGTAAGTGAGACAAAAATTCAAGTTTTTATTTTATAAGATTTCTTGCTTTTTCGAACAAAACGTATGAATATTGAATACTATAGATTTTAGTAATAATATTTTTTTTCAAATGTTTGCCTGAAAGATTTTTTTTCGTATATTTAACTTATACATATATATTTAGAATATGCACACGTGTAATAATGTGTTTCGAGAGGTTTTTTTTTGTATATATATTTTTTTATGTGATATAGAAAGAAGAGAATGTATCTTATTATTCATGTAAATTGTACATTTTTTCTCTAGAAATTTATTTTTTTGCTGCAATATGATGGCATTATAATGTTGATAATCCGGATTTTTTTTGCCTTCTTCATTTTATGAGACAAGTGGGTGATAGATGATGAGAAAAAATATTTTTTTGTGATTTTTTTCATGGCAAAAGTTGTGAAATAAATTAGCTCTTTCCTCCAAAGCATTGAATTTTCAATGCGACTTAAATTAATTTCATCAAAATGATTCTTTGAAGCCTTCAGTTTGGTTCTTATTTAAATTCCCATATTGTCTAGTGGTTAGGATACTTACATGCCTATATGAAGTTTGTAGTCTTCATGAAAAGTCTCATCAGAAAATTTTCAATTTAATTATTACAATTCCATTATTATTCAAACTGTGATTTAAATAAATGTAAAAACTCACCTGATATTATCATGATTCCTATTCCATTTATTCAAATGAAATTAATGGGTATCATTAAAAAATAAATAACAATAACATTATAAATACAGCTGATACGGCTTCTGATGACAAATCTTGATAAGTCCTACTAAATGAAATAATTAGCGTTATACTTTTTTTTTACATTTTAAAACTGTTTTTTTTTGAATAGTGAATAAATTAATTGATGAAAGTAGTGAATAACGTATGTATATGAAATGAGTTTGTATTATTTTAAATGACTCACTCATAAATATGGTTAAAAAGAATATAATAACACTATTTTTGTATATCCAGCTTAAAACAGTGTTCCGTGTCAGAGAGATAAAAACCTGTGATGCATGAAGCCTGTTTTTCTTGCTCAGTCACTCGGTCGACGACGAATTTGTTTTTGTTGTTGATTTTTTTTCATTTTATAGTTTTGGTGCTATAGTTACAATGTTCAAGTTTTTTTTTAAATATTGTTTTGTAGCAATAATAAAATTTCGTTCAATGTTGAATGTTTAATGAGTTACAAATAAAGGGAGAATGTCCAATTTGAATTTTGTTTTCTGTCATAAACAACAATGAAGTGTTGTAAAAACTAAAATGATTGTAATGCCAGAATTTTTTTTAAATATGTTACTTGAGATTACTTGGCGTTAATATTCTTTATGCAATTTATTATTTTCTTTCAAAAAAAGAAAGTTTTCTGGCAACCTTTCTTCCTGCTGAGACATTCATTTATGGAATTATTGGCAAAATTCCACACACAAATACATATAATTATATGCATCTGTTTATTTCCCACAAATAAATCAATGTCATTCAATATTTAATACATGTTTGTATTATAATTATTACTTTTTTGTTATATATTGATTTTAAATCAATCTAAAATTCTATTTTGAGACTGAAATTTTCTTTCTTTCCCATGATTGAAATTTTTATATGTGATCGAATTATTCTATGAATTTGAACTGAATATGAATATTTTATTGGATGGACAACGAATTTGACCTTGAATGTCTTTACGAAATATTTACTTTTAAGTATACCATTCATATAAAAGAAAGAGAGGAAAATCCCTTGTGAAATTATTTGCTGTTATTTTACTTACTTACATTACGAATACCATGAGACCATTTTTGACCATGTTTCATCGGGTCTTTTTTTTGTCACCAAGCTCCTTGATCCAAGTCATCAGTACAACTTGTCAAATTTATATAACTCTGAAAAAAAAGCAAAATAATCTAAGGAATGCCATTAATTCAAAAAACGCTTAATTGTAATAAGAATAATAACAAACCATAATAAAAAAATATTATAATCACTTTTATTACTTTTCTTATATACGATTCTAGCATTTTAGCCATTATGAATGATTGTATTGTCGATATTTTTTATTATTGACTTTCGTGCAATATAGTTCCATGACTTTCATGATACAAAATAGGAAATCGACCGGATATGTGCGTGTCTGTGATAATAGCTAAAAGTAACTATCGTTAAAGAAAGAAAAAAATGAATTGAATTATTTATTACTAGGAGCTATCATCAAAAACATAACATTCATTTTATTTTGTTGTTACTCACCAAACAAAAAAAAAGTAAAGACACAAATTATTTTATTAATGAAATTAAATAAATACTGGAATTAATATAAATTTATATTAAAGAAAAACATCATTTTAGTTAATAATTTAATAGGTTGTTGCTCTGTCATAAGTTGTCATTATGTTGTCATTCGCATAAAAGAAATTTATATTGATTGATTACTTTATGTTTATATAAAACACAGGCAGGAATTATTCATTCATTTAATTTTTATTCACAGAAAGAAACTAGTTTTGTGTTATTTTGATATCGGACAATTTTATCACCTTAAGCTTAATCATAGGAATAAACAATGAATGCCCTTGAATTAGATCAGAGTTTATTTTATTGATTTACTATATGAAGGGCAATCATTGTTGGGTATTCAAATAATGTATTATTTTTTTGATAAAAACTCTTGATATACAGGAAATAATTTAACGTCTCATTAAAAGCTCTGATGATGATTTTCCAGTACTTATTTAAATTAAAATCTTTCAATTTTTGTCTTTGATCAGCATAATCAGACTTTTTGAATGTCCACTCCATAGAAGTCTATGGTCCACTCTTTTAAATCAAGTAGATTTAATGAACTATTCAATCTTTCAGTTTTCAAAACTAACGAAGGAGATTCAATTTAAAATTAGTATGCCAAAACAAATAAACTGATTAATCCCATAAGATTTGTATGATGATGATGAAAATTGTGTTCAACCGAATGTACGTTAAATTGCATAAATTGAACTTGTTTATTAAATCAAGCTACAATTTAACAAATTATTCTGAATTTTTATTGATGAACTATTCATACAACTACGATTATCTTCCAACACATTTCATTCTAAATTGCTTCTGATTTAATCAAATTAATGAACAAAAAACTAATGATTTTTTTCTTCTTTTTCTCTTTTTAGGTGAGTTCAAAGATCTATCATTTAAATTTTAGCTGTAAGTAGAAATAATTTTTTATTTTATCCTTCGATGTCGTCAATTTTTCTTTCTCATCCCAACGCAAATTGCAGATCAACTTTTGTTTTCATTACTCGTTTGTTCTTTTATAAAACGTGTCTCCTTATAAAAAAAATCAATATTTTGCTTTTGATGAACAACATACTTCAGAAACATCCAGAAACTTTTTGAAAATTTACGATTGTTCAAGTATACTTTTTCCACCATCTTCCATTTTTATCGCATACACGTTTTTGTTTTACTGAAAAATAAAGCAAGCACATTGTAAGGATGCTTCTGCAAAAATATCAAAGCTTTTTTTTTATATGTTTCAAGTAAAATGAAATTTTACATTAAGAAGAAAAAAGAACGTAGCAGTATGACACAAGAGAGAAATAATAATAAAAAATTAAAATTTTTAAAAGTTTTATCATATTTGAAAATGTTTCTTTGTATACCATTTTCCATTCAGTATTATATACGTTAAAAGAGAAAGAAACGTAGGCTTTTATCATTTTTCTTATTTTTTTTATATTTTAATGTTTTTGATAGTAGTGTACTTTAAATAAAAAAGAATGGAATTTATGTTACATTCTGAATGTATTTGCTTCAGAAATGATAATAACAATAATTTTTTTCGATTGTTGTTGTTTTTAAATAAATTGTTGAAACTGTATAATAAGCACACTTTAAATTTTATGTTTTGTTTTTGATGAAAATATTGTTAAGATAAATAAATTTTACTGATAAAAACTTTGCTATTATATCCAAGTTGAAAAGACCCCTCAAACCATCTTGCAGTGCTATAAACGTAAGTGGGTAGTCATAGCTTAGTGGTGAAATCATCGCATTCCATCCCATATGCACTGTTCTCATAGACTTACAAGGCTTGTAGCTGTAGGGCGTGAAAACCATGGAATTGCTTCAGATGACAACAAATGCCCCTATAATTGAGGCTCACAAGCCTGCATGTTAAGTAACTCACAATTTGATTTAAACTCAGTTTATTATAAAATAAATTCCAATATTGTCTAGTGGTTAGGATACTCACTTAAAATAAGATGCAGACCATATTTACTACCAATCAATAAAAATCTTATTAATTCCATTCTACGCCATTTCAAAAACTGCCAAAGTATTTTCAGTCTACTATCGTAGGTTGTAATGGTTGAAAGGTGCCTGTAAAAAAATAATTTGTTAGTCAACCTAAATATTTCAAACAAATCCATTATGTCTAATTAAATTTTTCAAACCTTATTCACAGATATCTTGATTAACACCCTAAAGCCTTATAGATATTCTAATGATAGTTTACAATAATAATACACATACATTTTAAATAGTGTCAGTCCTTGTCATTTATAGTCTTAAATATAAAGTCCTTCACATTTCTCACCCACACTCGTAGTCACACAGTCATTCATTTATAACTTAGTGATTGTAACATGACAGCTTTTAAATTAGTTATAATAACAAATTTAAGCTCCATATTGTTTGTTAATTGAATTATAAAGCATTATAATATTTTTATTATTATTATATATTTATATTACATTGCATTAAGGAAATCGATATAATAATATGCATCTTGTGAGTGTAAATGCACAACTGCTCAAATTAAATATTCATTTATTGAAATAATAAAAGGTTTGAACCTTGAAAGTATATTAAAAAAATACAACAAATTCTTTAATTAGACATTCAATACGACAGATATAGAACATATTTGATATTGATGAAATCAAAACCCGGCTTCAAATTGTCAATAAACAAGTTTTTTCTTTATAAATCAAATCTTATTACAAATAAATAGAATTAAATAGAACATTGTAGTTTTGTATTTCAATCTCTTAAATCAAGTTAAATGAAAACTAGAATATACAGTTTGTCGTTTAAATATACAACTACTTTTATACAAATATACAAACAATACCGTTTTGTTGTACTTTATTTGTATTTATATATGTAAATTACTTGTCTTCGTCAAGTTTGAATTTCAACAAAATAAGTAATAATAATAAAAATAATGCTATTCTGTAATATGTAATAAGAGATAACGGCATTACTAGGTCATCCGCTACTATTTTAACGCGTCATCATCAACACAACTGTACTCTCTTTATTAATACTGAATTGTTGTTGCTAGTTAACATACATAACAAAAAAAATTTAATAATGCTAAAGAAAAAAATATTTATATATAAATTTTTTTTAAGACTGTTATTGCATATCATAAAGAAGATAAAGATATCTCAGAGATAAGTTTTTATTTTGGTTAACAGTATTTGGTGCAGTATTTTTATTTGCTTATTAAAGTGAGCATTTTGTGTTGATTTTTGCTATCTTTGCTTAGTTTTCTCTAGATATTCATTAAATTAAATAAATATGGGTAAATTATCTTATGGATAGAGTGAAATGAAACTAAAAACTCATGTGGAGGAATATTTGCTTCATTAAATTTTATTTGTTCTCTCTTTTTATATTGAAGTTTATCGTTTCACTCGAGAGTTGAGAGCAATGACAGTTATATTTATTTAACTCTTTCATGATATAAATTGTCATTTAAATTTATATCATCCAATTTGAAGCTATGAACTGTCAAATTATTTAAGAAATAGTGAATTATTCCGACTGTTAAAATTCTTTTGACATGTGTGTCAAACTAATATAACTGTCAGATTCTATATCTATACAACTAGTTTTCAATGAGCTGTATAAATGTCAAAAACGTACATAAAAGTTTGACAATGCATGATTACATAAAAAATTTTTGACGTTTCCGTATGTGTATCTATGGAAAATGACCTGTCAAATTTAATCTACTTACCCTCATAGAAAGTTTGGCAATCTCTGTTTACATACACATTTTTTGAAGTTTTTGTATGTGTGTCTACACAACATGGACTTTCCCTAAACGGCTTGACAGATAAGGTGTCAAAATTCAAATGTCAAAATAACTGTCAAAAACTACAATTGACCATAAATTCTATTAATTTTACTCCTTTTTATCACGTAAAGTCTATCTTCTTATAAATTAATTTAACAATTTATTACATTTAAGGCTTGATAAACAACTCACTAGAGATTATTGCCCAACAACTTTCACAAGCTCAAGTATCTAAAAATAAAGAAAGAATAATATATTGAATTGAAGAGGACTCTCATGTGTACTTAAGAAATTTAAGTATATAATGTTAGTACTTCATATCAGTTTTGACAAATAAAATACACTTAAAATCTTGTTTCATTTTAAGTGTAATGACATTTTCGTAACCTCTAGAATAACGAACATTTTTAATATAAGTTTTTGGTCAAATAGTCGCAACAGAGTCAAGCCTTTATATTTTTATTTTATTAAAATTTTGTCTACATGAAATGATGTAAATGATTAAGTAAGGAAATTAACCATGAACTTGTACGTACATTTAAATCATCATTATTAATTTTATAAATAAATGTCTTTGTTGTCTTATATTCTGACTCTTTTTTTGTCTCGAATGTGATCTCTTTGTACTGTTGATATAATAACGGTTTTTGTATAAAATGAATTGGAATTTAACTGCACTTTTGCATTTTTATGTCAATCATCAGACAATAAAAAATATACGCTTCTTATCTGAGTCGACAGACCAGAAATTAATCATTTAATTTTAACAAAAATATTATTATCATGGTACTTTTATTTTTTTACTTTATTTCAAATTCAATTAAGAGAAACTGGCAATTTCTCTTCTAAATTATTATGAAAAAAAGAACCTAAATTGAAAATATGACCAATTGACAAAATTAAATTAACTCTCATTTATTGCATTAACCAGCATTGTGTGAACTAAAAAGAATATATCACACAACATTCCAGATCCTTCCAATTTATTTTTATTATCAAGTTCTTCTTTAATTTTATTTAATGTTTTTTTTTCTTTTTCTTCTTCAAATTAAAGATAATAGAGAGAGCAAAAATTTTGGTTTATATTAAATTGTGTGTTCTTTCAATCATTTGAACATCATGAGGAAATAAAAATACATTGTATTTGATGATTGAGTAAGAAGATGCATTGCACACATTTGCTGTCTGCCATCATTTCCTTTTTTTTCAAACAATTTTGGCAAGAGATCACATCTGTGTTGGACTACCAAAATTCAATTTTGTTTTATTGCGTTTTACTTTTTTTTTATGGGTTTGACTTGAATTTTGCCAGATTTGAATCATGAATGGTAAATGTACGTCTCGTAACTTATAAAAAGAAGCCTGGATATAAAATGATGTGAACCATTCAAATGGACCCTGGGCTGTTTTAAAATCTTCTTTTAGTTTAATCGATAAGTCTTGCATGTTAAAGTCAGAATAAGAACCAAATTCCATTAAAACTTTACAGGAAAAAAAAGTTTTCCACAACTATCTTCTTTTTTATTTTTTTAATTTTATTTGTAGTGATTGATAGTAATTTGTTTCTTCCATTGTTATTTATATTCTCAAACATTGTACATTATCAGTTTAAATAATACAAAGTTATAAAATATACAAAAATAACTTCGAAAATAACAAAAAACAAATTAAAATGCCAGATGCCTTGATGAACTGTTTCCTATTTTTGTTATTATATTATACAATTTTATTTTACTTTTCAAGCAAACTTGTGTATTTTTGTTAAACAAGATTTGGTTTTTTTTTTGTTATCATTGACGTAAAATGAAAATTGTACAGAAACCAGAACTTTAAAAATTAAAAAAAATAGAAAACAGTCCTGATTTGTGTAGGAAACACCCAAAATAGGTAGCCTTCTGTTCAAAATCCTGTTAGAGAAGAAAATTTGGGTCTTGTTTTTGATATGAATGTTAAATTCTCAAGAAAATCATAAAAAATTGTAGATTTACGAATTTTTTTAATCAAAATTCTTAGAAAAAACAGAAAAAATTGAAGATCTAATGCTTAAAAACACAATGCAGGTGTTCTAAGAGTAACATGGAATAAAAAAAAGTATAAAAGCGTAAAAAAGTTTACAAAAGCATACAATGAAATGCGTAAGGAAAAGTAATGTGAAGTAATTATGTCGAAGAAAGATTACGCAAGAGTAAATAAGAGCTAAATGGAGTAAAAAAGATAACAAGGGGGAGTAATTAAGAGTAATATAAAGTAAAATTAGCTGGCAAAATGATTCTCGTCATAAATTTTTTACTATATAGGTTGAGATTTTATCTTGAAGTTAATTTTTTTTCAAAAGGGGACCTTGCTCGTTTTTTCTGAATCAAATATTCCGAATTCCTTAAATCCACGTTTCTAATTAAATATCCCTATTTTTTTTTGTTGAATTCCAATACAAAAATTACCTTAAAAATCAAATTTCAACAACTTCTAACACATTATGAATCAAAAAATGGGCCATTAAAGTTTCCCCTTTTTATGGATCCCAGGCACGTAAATTTTTTTTACTTATAAATCCAATGGATATGGATAAGAATTTTGATTTCACCTACAACAAAGTCGTATACTTCTTAATATTTTAATGCGTCAAGTCTTTTAAAAGTCACCTAAATAACGATAACAATAAAAGCAATACAACAAAAAAATAAAACACTCTGAAATGAAAGGTGCCTTGTTAACTTACCAACAACAACAAAAAAAAAAGCTCCAAAAACAACATACAAAAACAAGAGAATGTAAAAAGAATATAAAAGTAAAGAAAACAGGTTTTTATTATTATTATTATATAAATTGCATATTTTCGTATCCTTGTTATGGACTTTGTTTTCTTTATCTCACCATTTTTTTGTATAATGTTATATAAAAATCGTATTTCATCATCATCATCATCATTATTTTTTTTTAATTTTCATTTAATTACAGAATTCTACGAGCAAATAGTTTTAACTTTTAAAATTAAATTCATTCTTAAATAAAAAAAAATCATCATACACCTGCTTTTTTCTGGGATTTCTCTAAAATAAAATAAAAAAAATGTTTACATAAACTCATTTTTATTTCTCTTTGCTCCTTATATTTATACGCCAAAATGTAAATAAATAGGCATGTTATTAACACAAAATGTATGTACATTCATTTAAAAATTTTATGGAAAAAAATATACAAAAAAAATGTGCTTGAGCTTAAATAAACAAAACAAAATAAAACATTAGGAGGGTGAAGACGATGAAATAAAACATGAATGTATTGTGAATTTAAATGTAAAATATATGAGTTTTTTTTTTTTAAAATGAAAACTATTCAGAAATTGTATGTTCTTTGTCCAAGGGCCTTGATTATTTGTTTAGACTTTCAAAATAGAAAAAAAAATGAATAAGAAGATTTTCAATTGCGTCATTACTGATTTTTTTTTTTTCAAAGTAAACAGTAATTATTTAAATTAATGTTTTTTTTTAAATGTGTTTACATTTTTTTTTAAATTTTAAATAAAGTCAGAATAAAAAGGTTTACGAAACATGAAATTTCAAGGAATTTTTATGTTTTTCTAGTTAAAAGTGATCTCACAATGTGTTTGACTTTGAATTTTTGTACGATTCTTAAACATGTTTAACAAGTTTTTAATAGGATGTGTATTTTTTTTATCATATCTGTTTAATAGAATAAGAGATATAAAATGAATTTTGTTATTAATTCAATAGAATTTTGATAGAAAATAGAATGGGCACAGAATTTCGTTAAGATAAACAAGTTTTTATTCTAAAATTCAACATATCGTCTGTTTTTTTCAAAGAATTCACTTTTCACAGTAATTTTTAGTACATTTGCACTGAAAACTAATCTTAATAATCTAAAATTTTGGCTATTAACGTCAATTTGCCCTTTAAAGGGCAAAGTTCACCCAATTTCGGGTAATATTTAAATTTTTTCTCCAAAGGGCAAAATTTACCAATTTTTGGGTAATATCTGAAATTTTCCTTATTTGCCCTATTTCGGGTAGTTTAAAAAAAAATCTTATCTTATCAAATCTAACATTTTGACTAGCGTCAATGTGCCCTTTAAAGGGCAAAATTCGCCCAATTTCAGTAATATTTGAATTTTTTCTCCAAAGGGTAAAATTTACCCAATTTTGGGTAATACCTTAAATTTCCCTTATTTGCCCTATTTTGGGTAATTTATTTGGGTAAAAAAAACTAAAAGGGCAAAATTTGTCCCTTTTGCGTCACCTCTATTAAAACCATATAAAGGGCAAAATTGCTCTTTTTTGAAAATATTTTTGTCTAATTTAGTTGCTTTGTCATGTACTGATAAATGTCAAACACTCAAATTTCCTTTTTTGTAATTTTTTTATTTAAATATATTTTGTCAGCTTAACACCTTAGCCCAACTCGTTTATGACGTCTTACTTAATGTTGATTTTAATCAAAAAAAGACATCAAAATACGGAATTGGTTTATTAATATTAATAAGTTTCTTGTTTTTCGAGTTTAACCACACAAAATATAAATCACAAAAAATTAGCATTAAAAACTGAATTGAAATTAATAAACACGCGAATGATTTTTTTTTACCTAACATGGAACGACTAGACAAAAATGTTTTTTTTCCTCTTATTTTTTTATCGAAAGGATCAATTCTGAGAATATGAGGTGAAAATTGCTAAACAATAATGAAAATTCTTGAGTTCAATGCTCTTCCAAATTGTTTTTGCTTTAAGTTTTATTTAGTTATTTTATACGTTTTTTGTTCAGTGGTTTGAATTCACATAGAAATTGGCATTACATAGAAAATTCCTTTTAAAATCAAGAATAAAGTAAAATTAACACAGTCATTGCTAGGTAATAAAGGTGTTGAAATTTAAAAAGTCATGGTTTTGATTGAGTCGGTTCAACCCATTTTGTGAAAATATGAAATCAGTTTTTTTGCTTTAATTGTTAGAATAGTAAATGTTTCTTTAAAATGATTATTTTAAATTAATGTTTTTTTCTTCTTCTCTTTTTCTTTTTAGGTGAGTTTCAATCAATCATTTATCAAATGGATAGAATTAAGATGTGTAAGTGAGATTAAAGTGAAAAAACTTCATAAATCATAGTTTTCTTGTTTGAATCGTCAAAAACCTGTCAAAACAGCAAATCTTGAAAAAGTTCATTAAAAGTTCTCTGCATTCAAAGAAGTTTGAGACTAGAATTTAAATTGTGGGAAATTTAAGCACACTCGTGCCCAAGATACAGAAATGCCCATAAATGGGTAAAATTGCCCTTGAGTCGCATTCTTCTTTAAGCAATAAATTTGGCATGTTCCAGAGCAATATTTTTCTTTCTCTGATACCCTTCGTACAGATTTTAATTAAACCAAAATTATTCGAAATTATAAAAATCAAGATAAAAAAAATAAAAAACGTTCTTTAGCAAAAAAAGAACCCATTAATTTTACATTTCATAAAAGCATTTCCATTCGTTAACTATTCATTAGTTTTTTTTTCACTAAAACGCTTTTTATGCTTTTCTAGGCTCTTTTTTTCTGTACATTTTTTAAATAAATACCTCTTTTATATTCCATTTCATTTCATTCACTCTGAAACTAAAATACTGCTGACTGAAATAGAAAATGTATACAATGAAACCTTTATGTATACAAAAATATACATGATATAAAATCATAATAAAACTATTTCTAGTTCAAAAATGAATAAAGTTAAAATTTTGTATGTACATTTTCGAACCATATCCAGATCATGTTTAATTTTTGCGTTGCTGCTGCTGCTGCTTGTGCTCATGATGAAAAAAAATATACAACATACATTTCTAGAACGAAAATTTAATATTATATACAACCACACACACATACAAACACATGTGTATTTTTTTTATTTCATTTAAACATGGTTGAATGTGAATGTGTGTGTTTTTGTTTAGTGCGGCAAAGTATCGTCGTCAGCAGCAGCAGCAGCAGTAAAACAACAACAACAACAACAAAATGATACGCTATACTTGTTTTTAGTTTATTTCATATTATTATTATTATTATATGACTTTATATTTATATATAGATAAAGAATGTACATAATAAAAGTTTTATATAACGATATTTTGTATTAGTGTGTGTTATAAACAGGCCATTTTAGATCAAAGTAGGCAGTTTTCATTTAGAAAACGTAAAAGAATTATGTTATATTCTCTTCATTTACACAAAAATTTAAAAACTTATTCATTTAATTAAGATTTTGTGTTAATATGAAATCATGTAAAATTTAGTTCATACATGAATTGTCTCCCTTCTCTTACAATAAAATACACACACACACACTCATATATATTGAAATATAGATAAAATTGAAACGCATTTATATACCATATGGTTATATATGAACCACATATATTCTAAATTTTGTTGTTGTTTTGCTGTGTCTTTCCATTTTACTGTATTGTTGTTGTTGTTTTATAATAATTTTATACTAGAGAAAATATTCAGGGCTCATACTATGAAAGAATACAAAAAAAAATACGTGGCACATTTAAAATTCTAAAAAAAAATTTAATGGGAAATTCCCAATAATATTATAATTTTTTTTTGAAATTCATTATTCTAACTGAATGATCAGAACATCAGGTTCTAATGAAATTCAATTCAAACAAAAAAAAAGACAACACGTTGTTAAATTTTAATCAAGCTCATGTAGCACCAAAACCAAATGAAAAAATATACATACGAGCACATTTAAATTAGCACATAACGAAAATTTCATGTTTGAAATTTTAGTCAATAGAAGATACCATGAATAAAATAACAATAATAATAACACATCTACCACACATTTGCACAACTGTGGACGACGAAAATGCAATCTAAAACTTTTGCAAAATTTATATTTATTTTGTATACAGTTATACGGTTGTGTTTATTGTTTATTTTCTATATGAACTGAATTCAGAGAACGGCTTTAATTATATTTATTTATAAAACAGACATTTTGCCTGGGTCAGTCGTTTATACAAAAACTGGCATGATGATGATGAATAATTTTCATTTATGTATATTTTTGTGTAAATAAATATAAATTGTAAGTAAATAAATAAATAAATGAAAGACACACATCATGCATGTGACAGACAATTATCAATTTGAATTTGAATAAATATGTCTGTGTGTGTGTGTGTGTGTAAATAAATGATGAATATTCAAATACGTACATACAAAATTTTTTGCTGAAGAGGAAGTAAAGAAGGTTGTTGTATAACTTAGGTATTTTTACTGTAAATATGTATTGAATAGAATTCTTCTTCTTATTATTATTGTTATTCAGAACTACATATGCTGATTATTTTTTGTTGCCATCTTGGTATCTTGAAATTTTGTTTGATTTGTCTTAAATTTAATGATGATCATCAAAATAAATTGTGTCGTCTAACCAAAATATACGACGAGGCCTCCCACAACTCTATAATAATGAGAAATTTTAATGAGCAGAAGAACGTTTGATCTTTCTGCGTGTGTGTTTGAATGTGTAAATATGTGTAATGGCCCCCCGTACATTCCAATATGTAATTTCACAATCATCTGTCTTGTAGTATTGATTTATTTTTTTTGAATGAGACGTAATATTTTCATATTATTATTTTTTGTTCTATTTGTGTTTTTGTCTCATGGTGCTCACGCTTATTAAACTGGGTCCTGTAGAAGAATCACTTAAGTTTATTGATGGTTGTAGTTTTATTGGTTCAATGAAGCCTTTTCAAGTCTCAAGCATAAATTTAACTTACAAAAATGATTTCTCTTTTCGTTTCTAGCTGATTTGAAGTTACCTGCTCTCGATGGTCTTGAATCCGCTTCACAGGTTGCGGTCAGTTTGGAAGAATTTCTTGTTCTTTAAATATTGAACATGAGTTGTAGATGAACTTATTACTGATTCAATGAAGCCTTCTCAAGTTTAATTCACAAATTTAACTTACAAAAATTATTTCTCTTTTCGTTTTTAAATGGTTTTAGTTTTAAGAGTTTACTTACTTGCATCGGCTCTACATCACTTATTTGTATGGCTTCTGTCTCTACATTGAGTGACTGCATCCACTTATAAGTGCTCTTAGAACTAAAATAGATCCAGCTTTCCTTTAATCATTCTTTGCATCCAGTTGTATCTCTGAAATAAGCTAAAATTTAATTTTGAATGACTGTGATAATTTCAATTTAATTATACTCACCCATTGAACATGAATTGAACTTTTCTATCATATTTGTTATTAACCTTTTACTTAATTATATATCAAAATGTGTTCATTTTCATAAGAACTCCAAAGCGGATTTCATTGTAAAGCCTTATCAATGTTATCACGTGACAGCTTCATTTGTCTGTGTGTATTAACTTTGAAACGAAGAGCACACCAACACAAACATTGAGTGTATTTATTTATTCAGTATATTATCAGTTAAGCTGATAGTACTTATTTTCTTCAAATGAGAAGACAGAGTGATTAAAAATGAAATTTATATTTGTATATTTTTTGTTCAAAGTTCCTCTTCTTCATCCAAGATGATGACTGATTCATTAAAAATTTATTTTCTTCTTCTCGAAGACAAATAACGATGTCAATTTAATTAAATTATATTTATTCTATTAAATTTATAATAATTTAACGAACAAGACATGTACGAAAATTTAATAATAAAATAATGAAAGAAGTATTTTATTAAATACAAAAACGTAAATAAATGTAATTACGTTTCCACACACACATGACGCCTTTTATGTTGTATTTAAAGTTCATGTAATAATTTTGAATTTAATTTCGTATAATAACAAGTTTTACTTCAATTAATTATATTATTATTAAATTAAAATGGAGTGTGTTACCATGCTCGTTTTTTCTTCTTTTTTTTCTGTCTCATGTAACATACGAATCACGTACGAACATACAGGTCATACAGTGTTACCATCTTCGTTGTGTGTTATTGAATGTAAACCAACTTGAACATATAGTGTACATATGTTAACTTTTCATTGTATATGTATATAAAGTTATACACATGGTTACACTCACACACACACAAATACAATAAAATAACATGATTGATGGTAGTTCGTTGATTACGTAAGTTATTATTATTATTATTTAGACTTTAGAGTGCATATAATAATATTTTATTCTCTATGGTACTGCAAGGCACAGTTTCTCATACAGACTTTTTTAAATGTTTAATTTTTTGTGATGTCTAGGCATCAAAATGTCATTGGCTTGTGTACTTTTTTTTATAATATTCATCAAATTTTGAATTAAATTGAGTAAAATTAACCCTATGAGACCTGGTGTCCCGTGTAGAGGACACAACTTCAAAAAATTATTAAAAATTTATTTTAAAAGATAACGAACTTTTCTAACCGTCATTATTTCATTTCAAAAGTCTATTATTTGAAAAAAAATATGTGACATTCGAAATATTTATGATTGTCTTGGAAATGGAACATACAGATTATGATGTTCGTGAATTTCATAAAGTATCAAAACATCAATATTTCACGTTGAAAAAAAACTATTAAATATTATCGAATTCTAGTCCTGATTTTTTTTAATAATCATTGAAGGGTCTTTTTTCATGTTTGGTGATTAGTTTTAAGGCACACTTAAAGGTGAAAAAAATAATAGCAACAAAATATTTGTCCAATATATTGGACACCGGGTCTCTGAGGTATGTTAATTTTTATATGAGTACATCGTTTTGTCCAATATATTGGACACCAGGTCTCTGAGGTACGTTTTGAATTTTAAATACATTGGATGAACTTTTATTTTAGTATAGATTATTGGAATGATGAAAATGGCATGCTAGCAAATTTAGCTGAAAACTCTGATTAACAATAAATTATAATAATTGTTCCTTCGAAATTTTTGTTTTTTATTTGCGACCTCTGAGACCTGGTGTCCAGTGTACGGGACAAATATACAACGACCTCTGAGACCTGGTGTCCAGTGTAGGGGACACTTTTTTTAAGGGTGAAGGAATCGTTCAAAAAATCTGAAAAAATGAATTTAACCCATCTAAGCCCATAGTAGTAAGATATTATACTCAAAAAAATTCTACCTCTTCTAGGTTTAATTCAGGTCTCAAAGGGTTAATTTAAGTCCTTTTTCTTATTCAAATTTAAGTGCAATCACTTGATTGTAAAAAAAAAGAGAATACACATAAAAAAGTCCCATTAAATTATCCAATTAAAATTGTTTTATTTAATATTTTTTTTTAGTATAAAGTTTTATGTCAATATTTATGGTAGTATAGCTGGCACACCTCTTGAAAAAATCATGATAGAGTGACTTTTTGAACAGATATGTGAAATAGAAAAAAAACTTAATTAAATACAACTTTATTTTATTTTATATTATTTTTTTTTTGTTTTCTTATTGACACAATTTTTGTTTGAGTTGTGTGTAAACATTGATCTGTAAATTAAGACAAATCTGTAAAAAAATTTTAACATTGAGTATTTTTTTTTTTGGTTCAAGACACTATGAATGAGCTTGAAATGTGAAACATATTTTTTTTCAATGATTTAAATTAAATTTGTCATATGTTTGGATTTGATAGCCTTTTTGATATGGATTTAACTGGATATGGGCATTTTGACCTTAACACTGTAAGTTAAAAATGTCCTCTTAACCTCCTCACGGTTTTACAAAGCTCCGTCAACGTCGCACAGGACCCTCATGTTTTCATACTACTTTCACCGAATTTTCCATAGTAAAGGCCGAACTTGTAGCCTGAGTCTAAGGGTGGACCTTTGCGTTTTTACTGTCATTTGAGAGTAGCCACATACTATTTTTTCTTAATATCATCAAATTAATCAACAAAATCTTTGTCATTGAAACTGAAGTGAATAACCCAAAATCCTTCAAAATTGATGTGTGATTTCTTAATTTGATGAAATTTAATGTCAATTCCAGTTAAAAAAAAAATCATATAAAAGGCATTAACCAATATTTCCCCCCATTACAGTAAAAGACAACAAAAGTTTATTACTTCACTTTATAAATATTGACTCATATGATCATTTATTTTTTTTAAAGAGAAATACAAGATTTCACCTTTTTTTCCATAATAAGAAATCCAAATATAATATGTAATTATAATGATATTTCGCTAACCATTCCTTTAGTCATTTGACATTTTACATTCATTTTTCATTGGACCAAATATTGCATCCCACTGTTACACGACGTATAAGTGCTCCAAGTCATATTAGTTGAGTCAACTCAGCTGGAAAAGGTCATTCTTTCAATTATTTACATTAAAAAAACAGAAAATTTAACTAGTTACACAAAACTGTAAATCTCGATTTATATACATGAACTTTTAAAACTCTTTTTTTATTAATAGTAGTATTAAATTTATATAAATAAATGAAAGACAACAACAGTTATATTTATCATTACTTTAAAAACTACAATAATAAAATAATGAGACGACGACTGTAATAATATAATTTTATATTAATAATAAAATATTTTAAATGCATTTATTTGAGTAAAATCGTGATTCACAATGATTGTAATGCATTGATTGTGTGTGTGTGTGTGTGTAACAGAATTTACAATCCTCGGCGCATTGTCTGTGAAAAACATTTGTTTTTGTTGTTGTTGATGTTGTACTTTTTTTTTGTGTGTATATTATGAATTGAATTCAATTTTGTGTCTCACAATATTGTTCAATGGAAATTTGAAATGAAATTAAATAAATGTTTTATTTATTATTTGTGAGACGTCTCTTTAAATTATGTGTATATAATTCTTTTTTCTTGATTATTTAAATGCATTTGAATAATGCAAGAAAAATCTTGATAGAAAAAATTGGGTGACTTCAATTTGAATACATAATAGAGGATTATTAGCATTATTATAAAATGGTGATTTAATGATTGGACTGCGATTGAATGGATTTGGATTAGGTTTTTTTAAAAGGCCAGCTGTCAGAGTCCTATATTGGGGTCAATCTAATATTATCAGAGGTCCCTTGTCATGGTCATGCCATGCAGGGTCATCGATGACTGTCTGAGCAGCTGAGTTTTCATATAATTTCCACGTAAATTGGTATTTCCTCCTTTAAACCATGCACCTTCATCCAAAACCGAGTTATTAAAGCCTTGTCACAACATTGTATGCACATTTCATAATAAAACAACAATTAACAATGTATTGACAATCTCCATTTATATAAAAACGATTAGTTGTGCAATAATTTCGTGTGCTTCTGTCTTTTTATATTTTCTATTTTATTTTATTCATTTTTTTAAATGCCTTAAATTGAAACATGATTTAGGTTTGTCCATGCGCGCTGAACAACTAAGCTCATCAATTCATTGTACTGTTGTTGTTGTTGTTTTGTAACAACATCGACTTTCTGCATTTTACATAAAATTTATTATTTCGTTTTTTTTTCTGCCAATCACTATTCATGGGTAAATCATCAATAAATAAAAAAATTCAACTAGTATACTATTAGTTGATTGATATGAATGATGGATATTGGATGGATGGGTTAATGACCGAAAACATTTTTGTTTTTTTTATTTAATATAATTAGATTATAAAATCAAGATAATATTTAATGGACTTTTATTGCCTCTTAAATTGATTTCTTATCTATACAAATCAAAACAACAAAGATTCACCCAAGTGAGAATTAAAATTAAGTTAATCCAATTTATTTTGCCAGAATTTTTATTACGTTTTGGAATAAATTTGAATTTTAAATGCAATTTTTCATTGAAAAATCTGATTTTAAATGTTTTTTTTTTATTTTAGTTAAATTCACCGTTTTATTTTGAACAGAAACACACACAACTTTTTTCTTCTTTTGCTGCCCTACTTTCACTTCGCCATACATTTATTTTTATTATTATATGTGTATGTTTTTATTATTTTTTATTATTACATTTTATACCAATTAACCAATATTGAGTCAATACAATATGAATATGAAGGGAAATGAGAGGCTCTTAACTGATACTCTTGATTGTGAATTGTGTGTGTGCGTTTTCCATATATGTGTAATGAATTTCAGGAATTAAAATAAATCAATGTAGGAGTAAAAGAGCTGCCATTGAAGTTTTAATTTTGATGATAATTGGTGAAAGAAATGAATGGGCTGTAATTAGTTTTTGTGAAGATTGAGACGGAGTTAATTTTAATAATTAATAAATAATAAATTTTTTAAACCTTAAAAAAAGTCTACAAAATTTTGAAAGAGTCAACAAAACCTTAAAAAAATCTACAAAACCTTAAAAAAGTCTTCAAAACCTTAAAAAATGTCTACTAACCCTAAAAAAGTCTACAAAACCTTAAAAAAATCTACAAAACCTAAAAAAAACTCTACAAAACTTAAAAAAGTCTTCAAAACTGTCTATAAAACCATTAAAAAAAAGTCTACAAAACCTGAAAAATATCTACATAACCTTAAAAAGTCTTCAAAAGCTAAAAAAATATCTACAAAACCTAGAAAAAAGTCTACAAAACCTAAAAAAAAACTATCAAAACGTAAAAATGTCTACAAATTCTATAAAAAAACGATGATTGACTCGAGTCAAATCTCTTCCAAAAATTCTAAATTAAGACAGCGCAATCTTCACTTTCAAAAAGAAATTGAACACGATTTATAAACATTCGATTAACAAAAAAAATCAAGAATGCTTATTGAAAAGAAAGAAAATAAGCAATAATATTAATAAAAAGAAGAAAAAGGCACTAATGAGTTTCTTCTCGTTTCTTTTTTAATGTCATATTCATATACATATAAAGTGAAATAGTGCCAACATTTAACAAACAAAAAAAAACTTGTTTTTTCGGCAGTTATTCTTTCACATTCTACCAAATTCTCTTACTTTAAGAAAGTTTAACCAATAAAAAAAAAAACAAGTTTTAATTTTTTATTTCATTTAATTGAATTTATATTTTTATTTCAATTTTTACCTTCTATGTCACAAGTTTGAATAAGAATAAAACAAATTTCTTCGATACTCTTCTCAACTTTTTATCATCCATTTGTACTTTGAGATCACGAAATTGATGAATGTTTGTATATTTACTTTGTAAATCAATGACCAAATAGTTCAATATGCGGTTCAATAATTTTAAGAAGAAAAAAAAATCTCACTAATTTTTTTAACAACAAAGTCAACAAGTAAATCAAAACGAATAACAAATTTTAAAATTTTTTTATTTGCTAATATCATCTCTCTTTCACTCACTCACTAAATAAAATTAATAATATCTTCATGTTATGTGTTGTTGTTTTTAAAAAGATTGAATATGATGTTTAAAATTTATATGTATATTCATGATGATTTCGTAAGTTTTTTTTGGTTAATAGCTTTTTGTATTTTTTTTCTTTTTTAAATAAAATAAAACTAAATATATAATTTAAAGAAAAAAAAAACATGTAATATTTGTATGGTGTGTGTATGTGTGTGGAATTAAGAGGTCATTGAACGAAAATTTTTACTATTTTTTTTTGAATCTTGTGTTATTATTATTATTTCTCTTTTTTTATAGTTTTTTATGAGTATTATATAAAAAAATAAAAAATTATGTATTAGAGTTAATGTAAATTTAGGCAAAACAACAACAATAACAAAGGCTTATGCTGTGAATACTGATGTGCGTTAACCTACAAGTAATCTAAAATGTTAACAAAAAAAATCTGTTTAATGAATGTTATTATGATGATAATCAATCAAAAAAGTTAAATAATGCAAAAAATGAGAATTGACTTGATTTTTTTTGATAGAACTCAGGTTTGAAGGCAAGATAAGCTTAGAGGAAAATTTCATAAAATTTAAAGCTGAAATTTAAATGTGACTCAATGCACTATTTGACTTTAAATTTCACATATGTGATTAAACATAAGAAATAAAAGAGAAATTCCAAACACCATACACTTTAAATTAGTTAATCAAATATCATTTCCTACATTTTCATATCAAGAGATATTTTTTCATATTCATATTAAAATTCAAAAAAAAACACCGATAATCTTCATATAATAATAACACAAATAATCGTAACCAGATATAATGACGATTATTAAACATTTTCTATTTGCAAAGCATGTCTATAATTGGTTTTATCGTTAAAGTCAAAACATGTGTTGAACTGGTTTTGTACTGGTCAATTTTATTTAATACCAGATAACAAATATAATTTTCATAATAATAATCAATTGAAGGAAATTGTCTAGAAATTGTGTGTTGATGACTCTGTCATTACTTGTTTTTTTCAATAAGACTTTGCACACATCATTCATTGATCTGTTCATTGATTGTTTTTTTTTCTGTGTATTTTGTATCATATTGCAAATGACTTGGAATAAGTGCAGGTTTGGTGATAAAAGTAAAACGAAAAGTGTTTGACCTCTGATTTGTTTTTATTTTACACTGTTATGAGAAAAATTGATTGGAAATTCTGTTTTCCATTTGTAGGGTATCTAAAGTTGTATTTTTTTTGGAAATTTGATGTTCGAAACACGTGAATCAAAGAATTTTCACATAAATCTAATTGATTGGATTCACATTTCCTCTTCTCGGTATCTTTAAGTAAGTTGAGCACACTTCTTAGATTTCACGAGGGGCATAATACACGATTTTTTTTTGAAAATAATTAAGACATGTGCTTAAAATTTTACTCTTCAAGCTCCCTGTGAATGTCAGGCAAAATACCATGTTTATGAAGTGAACTCTCCATGACTGCAGGATATTTTCACCTTTCATTGAAATTACTAGCTTCTGTTTCATTGAATCACCTCAAATAAATAATAAATCAAAAAATCAAAGCAGAAGCAACAGTTATATTACTTTGATTAAATATCATTGAAATACCTTTGCTGTGTGCCCTTTTGTTTCAAAAAAAAAGAATCAAAATTTGTATGTTGCTGCATGATGACGCATAAATTTTCATACTTACTCACATAAAAAAAATGAAACAACATTAGCATAAATGTACGTTTTCTTTCAATTTAAGACACCATTAACATAATAAAAAGGCCCTAACACACATCATTTCATATGTACTCATGTTAGACTCACATGGGACACACACACACACATACCAAAAAATTTATCAATATACCACTAATGTAAAATTACAATTCATATCACGAAAACAACAAAATGTGTATGATTACATAGAAGAAAAAAAATGAAATAAAAATAAACAATTTCCAGTGAAATGAGTATTTTATATTCGTTTGATATGAAAATCGATAAAAAACCTATTTGGGTCCATATACTTTATCACACTCACACGTTTGTCGCAATACTTGCCATTATTATTTTCATGCATAGTGTGCCTTATGTCTGGTACTTGGATATCATATTAATAACAATACAGTCGCGATAATATCAAAAAAATGAAAAAAAGACGAAAAATAAAACTGTGTCTGAATAAAATGAAATGTCTTTTACATTACATTTAAAGGACAGAGACATGATGTGTGTTAATCAATGTACAAGTAAATTGAAAAGGGTTGTATATTAATTTTTTTTTTACATACACACACACAACACATCCGCTCTGTTCCTCTTAAAATTAAAATAAAAAGGAAAATAATATAAAAATATGAAGATAATAATTATAATCGTATGTGTTATGCCATATGTGAGCGTATTTCGCTTGGTTTTAGTTGGAAATCACATATGTTCTTATTTATTGCAATGAATATGAACAAGGTCATAAAATCTATCTTTTTCTTGTTTTTGTTGTTCTTTTTTTTCTACTGAATGCCGGTTAATTGAATGCATTTTTTCATTTCAATTTATTTCATTTCATTATAAAAAGTGATTAAATAATAAAGATGAATAATTTTTTTGTAATAAGATATCAAAGTCAATGATACTGATGATGACTTGAAATGATGAAGAACGAATAAAAACGGATGTGTAAAGGAGAAGTGGTTTAATTGCCTGCCTGTATTGATTGAAAGAAGTGTTTTGTTGTCTCGAGTGTTAAAATTAAAAGCAAATTGATAATTTGTTTTGAGTTGAGTTAATTGGATAAATAAATAGATCTGGTTTCTTTGTATGCTTGCTTGATATGTTCAGAATAATGAAGTGATGTCCAGAATTGGAGGTGTTGAGTTGCATTTTTATGGTCTATGGGTCTGTCATGTCAACTTCAAGTCAAAAATGTGTAAGAGGGATTACTTACCTTGGTAATTTGAAATCTCCAGACATGTCGAACGAGTTTCGGGTCCATTTTGCATACTCGTTATCAAAGATTCACTGATCTCGCAGAGATTCTGAGCTTTTTCTTTCCAGTTCCATACTTTTATCTTTAGATCTGGTTTGCCGCCATCGATCCATCTCACTTTAGATTGACCGACACCAAGGTCTGAGTGCTGCTTCTCTTCTATGGAACCTGCCCTTGAAATCTGATCTGATTTGACCGACACCATGGCATGGCAGTCTCATCATCATCTAACTCATTGACCTTCCGTAACATCCATGGCTCGATCTATTTCCCAAAAAAACCATTAAAATTCACATTACAGCACATTAATTATCTCATTATACTAAAAATCAATTAAATTTCCAGTTTTATTTTATACATATACCCAGATCTCTCAATTAAAACACAAAAATAACTCAATTCATATCATCAATTAAATCAATTCAAAGTAACAATCAATCAATAAAAAAAATTGAATAAAATTTTCATTGATGAATCATTTAAATACTCTTATCATATCAAAAAAAAAAAAAATACAGAAACACATTTCCATTATTATTTTCAACTTTTATTATAAAACAAAGTACAAATCATTCATTTTATTACTTTTACGATAAAAATACAAATAATATAAAAGTTAAATTATATCAAGTTTTATATTAAAATGATAAAATCCAGAGTACATTATTCATGCAATTAAAAAAAAAATACATAACTATTTGGACTGGAATACATATAAAATATATTTTAAAATTTGCGCAGCAGCATAATGTTACATGAATGGACTGAATATAAAATTTTATATCAAGATGTGTGTGTTTGTGTGTGTTTGTGTGTGTGTAATAAAATTTAGAATGAAAATAAAGCAGGAATGTATGTATGAAATCATTACAATTGACGTCATTCAAATAATAATTGTGAAGATAGAATTTTCTGTAAAAACTAATTTTTTTTTTATTTTTTTTATATAAATAAATGAATGTTTGAATAATCAAATGAATTTTTAAAATAACAAAAAAAAAGTAAATAATTTGTATATTCGAACAAGAACTTCTCTTTTATTGTGATGGAGAAAAAAAAATCACGGATGAATGATGAGCTGTGATGAATGAAATACTTTATGATGATTTTTTAATAGAAAATTGTTTCATTTCATTACTTTAAGCGCATTTTCTGTTAAAATCTTAGCGGAATGACCATACGGGCAAATGCCAAAAAGGCCGTAGGCGATCGTCTTGTAACAGTCAAATTTAGTGTAAATTTTGAAGAAAATCATAAGAAATGCCAAGGCCGTTAATAATTTTCAATCCGCCACTGTTGGGGCTTTCAATACGTTCCTGGTTAAAGTCACTTACCTTCGATTCGATAAATTTTTAATGAACTGGCATTAATTTGATTCAAAGAGACGGCAGAGAGTCAAGTCAAACTTTCTGGTAGATTATTGAATCCCCATATAACAATCCGCCATCAATCTGGTCTCAATTTATCCATTTATGTCTTAAATGAAGATGAATTCTTTTAATTTTAATGAATGAAAAAATACAAATCATAAAGAAATCATTAAACATAAAGAATATCTTCAAGAAAAGTGCTCATCAAGAACATTCATCATTGTTCAAAACCATACAAATAGAGAACAAGTGAGGAAATGTCAGGACAAGTTATGAATAGAATTTTATGTTTGCTTTTCATTTTGAATATGAGAAAAAATCAAGGCTTTGTTCGTGCTTTATTCTTATATTTTAATAATAAAGACAACTTCACATGTGAATTCAATCCAACATGAATCGGTCTTCTTCAATACAGATTTGAATAAAGCAATTTTGTCAATGGTATTCTTTGTTCAGCTTTTTTGCGTCTTCTGGAAATAAGTTTCATGTATTTTTATTTAAATTTAGACGTAATATAATCAATTTAGTTAAATTAAGAAATTTCATTATAAAAAAATTTAATACTAATAATTTATTTTTTTTTTATTTTCTCTTTCCAGGTAATTATGATCAACACACATCATTATAATTTATTAGTGCTTATTATCGATATTCATTATTATAATAATAAACAACAATTGCAACAACACACTTCACAAGATATTTTATTATAAAATAATCATCATAATAATCATAATGATAAATGAATGTATAATATTAACTTGGTGGTGATTCAATTCATTAATAAAAAATAGCAATAGCAATAATAATAACAATTGTATTGTACTTTCCATCATTTAATATCATTATAACAAAAATAATAATATTTTCCCTCCCTTTTTACATATAAATTAAAATTTATACATTTAAACATCAATATTATTGTTCTGTTATGTGTATTTTTGTTGTTATACAATTCAATTAATTTATTAATTACAATTCATAATATAATGAAAAATATAAAAATATTAATGTTTATTATTGTTAACAAAATATGTTCAAAATTGAAATCAGTGTTAAGTGTGATATAAATTATTTAAGTGGATTAATTTAAAATGGGTTAAGGAAGGATTTTGTTCCATGTGTGAGTACCTTTTAAAATTCTATAATTTCTTGATGATGATGATTACAAGATGGCATTACGCATCACAGTCACTTATGTTGAGCTTTTTGTGGACTACACTATCACAATCGATCACCATAATTGGGTTTTCGATTGGAGGCCAGTTAAGAGTCTGTGGGTATTTGAGTCTTAAAATGGGTTAACCCTTTGACATTGTCAAAGAAATGGATGAGCAATTGTTTGAAGAGTAGCAAAATCTGCACCTTCAGCCAAAAAATGACCAAGGATTAAAACCCGGGTTTCCTGATAATTTTGATCCTCAGAAACAATGTTGCTCTTGCTGAATATCGTTAAACTAAAATTCTGCTTTGACAGATGATTTGCCAACAAATTTGACAATCAAAATAACTGTCAAAATGTTTAAATGAACTCACCAGTTACTAGGTCGCAGATGAAAGTTTGACAATCTCTCTTTACGTACAAAATTATTATCGTCGCAGCACTAAATTCTTGTGCGCCTTTTCGTGTGCCAACTAGGCGCACTAGAATTTCGTGCTGGGATGACAATATAGAAGTTTCCGTATGTGTATCTATACAAAATGAGCTGTCAAATTAAATGAGCTTACCCCCTTAAGATTAACCCCCTAAGGATTGTAATTACCTCCTCGCAAATATGCTTTAATATTATATCTAAAACGCCAGGGAGGGAAGGGGGTAGTTACTGGGTGGCGGTCAAGTTATCTCTTATCTTACTGGAAGACAGCTTAGCTACTTGAAGTTTGTGTATCTATACAAAATTAATTGGCAATTTTAACATACTACAGCTATAGTATAACTTTTTGGAAATAGAAGTTTTCTGTTAGCTGTCAAAATAAAATTAATTTTCAAATATTTCCCCCTCACGTGTTTGATGGGAAAAGTCCTGAAACTTTTATTTTTTTAACAATCCTTGTTTACGTACGTTGACCGTATGTGTATGTATACAAAACCGATGTCAAAGAATCAAACTTACAAGGTCAGCAGATAAGAGTTTGACAATTCATGATTACGTACGAGATTTTTGACTTTTACATACGTGTATCTATACAAACAAAACTGTCAAAACTCCTTCAAATTTAATGTCAAAAATTTTTAAACTCCAAAAACCTTTTTTAATACTTTTCTTTAATAAAATTGCTCATCCTTTTTTTCTTTTCTTCTATCATGTGACTGCCATTAACCTTTTAAAAACATACAATTTCTTAATATTTCAAATATAAAATTCTGTAAAAAAAAAGGGTTCAATGAATAATTTAAATTTCCCTGTAATATAAGAAGACGAAGAAAACTTTTTTTATTTTGTATACATAAACATCAAATGAAAATGTATCGCAGACAAGCAAAAACTTTAACTTTAATCCCTGTACTCAGTCAAACTTACCCCACACAAAATAATAATAATTGACATTCACCTATCTCTCTGCAACATTAAACCTGCATTACTCTTGCTACATTTCTACCCATAAAATGAAATATAAATGAAATAATGATATTTATTCTGTATTATATTATATTTATTATTATAATCAAAGTATATTATACATAGATGTGTGTATTGACGCTATAATAATAAAAATGAAATAAAATAAAAAAAACAACAAGAATAAATTATATCAAAAACGAATCTATATCGATCGGAAAATCAATTTTCATTATGAGAAGTGTATGTGTGTGAGGAATGTTTTAGTTTATTTTTTCATATTATATGATATTATTTAGATTCTATATATACATATAAAAGGAATTTATTTATTTGTTGTTGTTGTTTTTGTTATTTAGTTTCAATATAATACATTTGTTTTTGTATTATGTGAGTGCGTTAGGTTACACATGCGCTCTATCATCCATTAATATTAAATATTTTGCACTAAAAATCATCCAACATTCAGACCAAAATGATGTTCCTTCCTCTTATTCTAGCAGCTAGCTGTGATGATGAAAATAAAAAAAATGGATTATTATTTTTTCATACATTTATATTTATTTTTTTTTCTTCCTTTTGTATATTTATTCTTGCTTCTGCTGCAGGAACACGATAAAGATATTATAAAAGGCATGAGCATTATTATTTTAAATTATATAAAAATAAAATTAAATGAAAAGAAAACGAAACGAAGGAAAAGGTTCATACAATAATATGAAAAAAATAATAAAGGGAATGAGATCCAATTAGGCTTTTTCTTCGTTATCTTTATCCTTTTCAACATTCTTCTTTATTTATTTATTCATTCAAAATTCAGGCTTTTACTCATACATTTCTCTTACATAAGGTTTTATGGGGTTTTATATATATATATTTTTTATTTAAAAAAAAAACGAGGGAATAAATAAATGACAAAAACTAAGAGTGTTAGCTACCAGCTATTTTTACATGTAAAAAAAATAATAATAAAAAAATAAGGAGTTTTCACTTACTTAGGTACTTTTCAATGTGAACGAAACAAGAAGTAAAGTAAAGTAAAGCAAAAATAAACTTTTCAAACTTTAATGATAAGTTTTTTTTCCATTATTTGTCTTTAATAAGGGAATGTGCGAATAATTTTCATTGTTTTACATTTAGAGCCTTAAGTTTGGTTGACATTCAATGGAAATTGACAGATGATGGATGAATTTCAATAAAAATCAGCCATTTTTCGTCATTATGATCCATGCTTTGACCCAAAAATTTTTAGCTCAGTTGGCCTTTAATTTTTATTTAAGCACCGATAATCCGTTTCTACGATTTAGACAGATTTTTGGAAACGAGAGGTTATAAAAATATTTTAAATTACGTGGAATGGGCCCCCTCTTAAATCCACACTCTCAACCCAAAACCAGTGAGGCACTAATGGGAGACCAGCAGGAAAGGGTGTTTCCACTGGTGCCTCACTGGTTTTGGGTTGAGAGGACATCCCTGACAAAAAAGGATCACATTTCTCTTGATTAAATTCTTAAGCATTGAATTTTGATTGATCCCTTTTTTTCTCATTACTTTAAGTATTTTTAAATCCGGTTACATCTCTTCAATTTCTAAGAATACATTTGGATTACCAAAAACTCATCATTCAATTGAATTTTCTCCTCCTTCATTTCTGGGTAATCTCTCTTCAGACTTTTTCATATAAATTTCATATCAAAATTCGTTCTAAGAATTAAATTCATGTTAAACGATTTTAAAAATGCAAACTAATTCTGTCCCATATTAACTTATACAAACATTTCCTTGCCAAAAATATTCTATCATCATCACATTCCCAGTTCATGTTTAAATAATAGAATTTCAAATGTTTCATATAATCATAATAATAATAAGAAGAGAGCAAAAAAATCCCTTTTTTTAATCAAAACTGGCATAATATTTCTTGTGAAATTACCTTAAAAATGGCATATTATATAAAATAAATTAGAAATATGATTACCTTGGATGTGTGTTTTGCTGTAATGTTGTTGATGCCTCGTCATGGGAAATTTCAATGATATAACGCATGAAAGCATGAAACGAGATTTTGTCAATCATGAAATTAAGAGCATGATTGAACATTAAATGATACAATTTTTTGCTTTGCTGTAATTTTGTGCTTTAAATTTGAATTTTATTGATTAACATTAAAATAATTTTCGATGTAACACAACATACATTTTATCCCTGTCTCTAATAATAATTTTCAATTGAATGAAATATGTATTTAAATGAATATGAAAAACGTACATAGACAGAGTGTGTAATCTCTCATCAAATATAAATTTTGAAAGTGTTTGAAATGCGCATGTCCTGATCTACTCATTTTATGTACATGAAATGAAATAACATTAAAAAAAAAGATACGCAGACAAATATATAATCATAGTTATCTCTGTGTATAAAAGTGTGTATTAAAGTTGATGTCAACAAAAAAAAAGTTTATTTCCAAAACATTCCTGTGCAATATCTGTATTTGGCACAAGTTTGTCTGTAAAATACGGGAGGGGAATGAATTCATTTATTTTCTGACATGGAGCATGAGACTTATATAGAGAAAATATTACAACTAACAATAACAATATAAAAGCCCAGGGACTAAAAAATATCTCTGTGTATAGCAAATGTGTGTGCTGATAAAAAGGTATATATGAAAATAAACAATATCATGTCCTCATTCATGACTCATACACATTTATATGCATATAAAATGTTTAATTCAAGGGATTTTACCAGTAAATGTACATACAGAAGCGCACACGTATCATTGCAGTATAATAACAATAATAATAATATAAGGATGTAACTTTTCTTGTTACTTTTATTCTGTTAACTTAAAATTTTGCTGTTTTTTTAATTTTTCTTTTTAAAGTGAATGCACCATCATCGGGGGTTCATTTACTTTTCAACTACTGTAAAATTTATAACTTCATAGGGATTTACGATAAATGTATACATGGCAGAGAGAGACTGTAAACTTAAATTTTATTTTCAATTATTGTTATAATAATACAGACACTCACCTGGTAGTGGTACAGGTGTGTGTGTGTGTGACTGTATAATTTCAGATGTGTTGCAACATCCCTCGTCATAGTCATCATCATTAGTGTTAATCTAAATTGGATGTTGTTAGGAAATTTCACGTTGTCATCATGGTTTTAAGTGGCTTTTACTTTAATGATAAAATGTAATACAGTGGAAATGGGTATTAAAGGGACTTGTTTTTTTTTGGTACATTTTTAATTTATACGTGGATATTATGATGAAAATTTTTTATGATGTATGTTTATAATGAAATTCTGTTTTTTTTCTGGTTAATTCAATGGAGGTGACTGGTTGCTAATTTGACGTGTTACCAGAAGCTAAGTGAGGCTTTTTTTGTTGGCCTTACAACTTCCTTGAACTGAGCTAGGTCAGTGTTCAAGCCCTAAAAATCTGATCAGATCCATGTTGGACCTCAGTTTTAGTTTATCTTTATTTTGCAAGTTCTTACAAGTATCACTTGGTACTGGGGCCGTAAAAATTCCCTATAAGTATTTAAATGCTTTTAAATGCAAATTTAAATCAGGTCTCGATTCGAGCATGTGCGCACATTGTTATGAACTTGCATCTATATCAGATAGAAGTGCAGTAACGTAGATTTACTTTTGTCATATATGACTGACCTAGTTTTAAAGAAAAATCGAGAATATTCAAAAAATAATACAACTGTAGGTCTTACAATTATACCCAGGCTTATGAGCTCCTTTGTTTTGAGGCATTGCAATAATAATCTAGCTCAAAAAATGGAAGTCCATTCCTACCATCAAAATCATCATCATTTACAATGAAACAAAATATCCCTACATTACATGTTAAAAATAAAATTCAAAAAAAGAGATCATTTGTTGTTTTTGTTTGCCTCAAGTCAAAATAATTTACAAGCATCTTCTGGAAAATTGTAATGATTACATCTACCATTAAATTCTCATAATACTAAAATAATAATAATAATAAAATATAATATTGCATACACTTTCTTTCTGTACAATGTGTACAGATAAACATGTATTTTTAGAAATCCAATATCATCCTTATGTCTGGTGAAAGATTGATGAGCTTTTATCGTGTTACTTTGCTTTTTAAACAATATTATGAAGAGGAAAAAAATACATTGTTCATGTCATTATTTTTTTTATTTTTTGCCATGTATCAGATATTATCGAGCTAAAACATAAATTTTATGCCTAATTTATTTGTATTCCAAATTCAGATAGATAGAAAAATATTTTAGCAAAACATAATGATATTAAGGGCTGTGTATTACTTATTTTATTACATCATTTATAATGTTAATGCATTCCAAGCATTAAGCATTTTAAAATTAAATTAAATTAAGAATTCATACTGAACCATTATTGCATTAGCCTAAATTTGGTTTGCAATTTTTTTTTTATTTTCAATGCATATAAACAGTATAGAAACAGACGCACATGCAATGCAATTGTAACTAATAATGGTGTGGATCACCTTCAATAAGTTTATTTACCTATGATCTAGAAAATAATGAATGTAAATGTTCGTGTCATGTTGCCTATTAAAGCTCTAACTCATTCTATTGCTAATTTTATACACACACAAAACATACTTATTTTATTTTGTATTTTATTATTATTATTAAAATTTGAAATGCTGATGAATGAGGTAAAATTTTTTGAAGTCTGAATGAAATGAGCTTGTATTTGTGTTTCTGTATTTGAATAATAAACTTCAATTATTTTCTGTATATTGAAATGAATATGAATTAATAAGCTGCTTAATTTGATGTATGAAGGATAATTTTAACATAAAATTTATAAATGATACGATTGATTTGAATGTAAAGGCGATTTACATCATTAATTTTGGGAAATGTTCTTAACTTAATCAAAAACTTTTTTTTTTCATTTTGCATCAACTTGTAAAATCCAAGCATTGTGGGCTCTTTTGTCGTCCGTTCGTATGTCTGTTTAATGAAAACTGTTATAATTTTTTTTTAAACCAAACATTTCAAAAATATTTCCAAAAAAGTTCAAATCCTCAATTTTTTTTTTGTTAATCATTTCAAAATCCAATCAAATAAAATTGAGTTCAAGATGAATCATAATGAAAGTTTTGTCCATTCAAAAATCGTTAATCGTCAAAAATTTAAAAGAAAAAAAACCGTTAATCACGGTTGTCAATTATCACATGATACATTTTAATAAACATGATAATTTAAGACAGGAAATGAAACCAATGATAAACCTACAAAAAAAACTGATCACATATAAAAATTTGCACAAAAAAAATCCATTAAAATACCTGTTTATGAATAATAATTTACTTCAAAATTTTAATTTTAAAGTAACGTTACATTTTTTTTTGCCTCTGTTCGTTTTCGTTAATATTCAAATTTTAAAACCGCACTTTAATGATCATCATCCTTCCAAAGTAAAAGAAAAAAAAAGAAAAAAATTTACACACTTGCATCAAATATGCAAATTTAAGGTATGATATTGGATTACATTTTCGACAAAAGTGTAAAAAAAATCGTGTTAAGCATCAAAAAAGAAGGAAAATAATATTTTACGTGCTGTTCTATGTATGCGGTTATACACCTGTGGATTGCGTGGGCCTGTGTCTGACGTATATTGTCCGATGTTATGTAATAATGCAGATATGCTTGTGCATTTTTGTTGCAGATACTTCATTTCATTAATTTTGTGTGTGTGTGTATGTGGATTTTTTTGTGGTTTCAGATATTTTGAACATATTTTGTTAAACCAAATCAAGGATTTTTTTTTAATCGAAAAATCATAATTCATTTTCATATTCATTTCACAATGAATCAAAATAAATGTTAAGCAATTACTGAAAATGTGTCATAATATCCTCGAAAATTGTCTTTAACAAATTCTTTTGAATAGCACAAGTTTCTTTATATATCTTCACTACTTTAAATATTTATAGAAGCAGTTTTTATTTTATTTTAAGTTTAATTTTTACAAAAATATGCTGTGCAAACACTGTTAAATGTCGCCTTTTTTCTTTTTCTTTTTTTTCCCACAATTTCTATTTCCATGCAAACATTACAGATATGGCCGAGTGCAAAGTGTCAAAATTATTACACCACCCCAATCATCATCGTCGTCAACAAGCAGTTCTGTCTCATCATCATTGCAAGAAAATGAACCAACAACTAGCCACGGCTCAATTACGCCAAATTCTATATCACCAGACACTGGTGTCGGTAGTAATGCGACAAATGACAGCAATACCGAGTTCAATAGTCAATACAATAATAATAACAACAATAATACAAATTCTAGTGGAAATAATACAATTTGCCTTTGTGCAACTGTCTCATTTATGGATATCAAGTCTGCATCTAAAGCACATCACATGGAACACAAATTGGATGATAGAATATTAACAACGGAATATTATGAGCCTTCGAGTGTTGTTGTTGTTGGTGATACAATTATGGATGATGAGACATCAACAGCTGCCAAGAATTTAATTATAAATAATAATAATAGTAGCAGTAATAACAATAATAATGGACAGAATGTTAATTTGAGTGGAACATCTTTACCACAGTATTCAATAACGTCATCCTCTTCCTCTTCGTCGTCCTCAAACATAAATAGTTGTAGTAATATTGTACCTGGGGAAATAATTAGTTCTCGTCGATTTTCAACCAGTCATGGGTTAGTACTTTTTTGCACAAAACAAAATTTCAATTGATTATTTCTTATAATAATTTTTTTTTTTTTGAGAGTAGAAGAAATTGAATTTCTCGTGTGTTGTAGTCAGTTCTTTTTATTTTATTTAAAGTATCCATTTATTTTTTTTTGTATCAGTAGTTTGGTTTTTCTTTAGTTCTAAAACAAAAGTATTGAATTGAGAAATTGTAGTTAAACCTGGTAAATATTTGAAGTACAGATTGAAAGATGCAGAAATAATTCATTGGGACTTTTATCAACAAGAATCTACAGCAAATATTTTTCATGTAGTTTGTTTTTGCTTTTAAACAAAATCTTGTTATCTTCTTATCCTTATTTACTTAAATGACTCTCTTGAGAATGGATTTAACAGTAATCTCGAGTAAAATGACACATTTTTAACGTAAACAATATTGCTGAATTTAAAATTCATGATTCAAATTCATCATTCATGATCACATTCATTCATTCCCATTAAATTTAATTAGTTGTCATCATTTAGCATGAATCTTATTATTTATTTGTCTGACATAATCGATTGGTTACTTTAAGCATGTTTAAGTTTAGAGTGGCATGGATTTAATTGTATTTAACAATCTTGGCTATTAAAGCACACAATTAAACTTAAATCTTTTATCTGAAAACAAAAACTTAAAATTGTATTGCTTACATTTTTTTATTATTCATTTTTTTCTTTCCATGTATAAATTAAAATCTAAAACCAAAATAATTTACGCTATTTCATCACTGCGCCACTACTTCCATCAACCAAAATAAAATTGTGTTAAATTAAATTGTGTAACTAACCATCACCACCACAAAAATAAAACTTAATCCTATGAATGTAACTAGATCCGATGATCATTCCTCACCCGGATTCGAAAGAAATTTTTACGAACGCAAAAGAGACACTAGAATATTAAGTAGTAGTCAGTTAGAGTGTAATCAAATTGATAGTAGTAACAGTCTGATAACAGCGACAGGAACTACAACAATTCAATCAACAGCACCACACCAATTTCATTCCTCCATTCCTCATACGAGACGACCAATTCATAATACCTACCATACTAGTTGTAATTTGTCATCCTCTCCATCAGGTTCCATAAATGATGTTGTTGTGGTGCGTGGAAGAGCTAGAGATAGACATTACACAAGTAATAGAAATGGTTCATATTCTTCTTGTGTAGATAGGTAAGAATTGTTGTTTTTCAATTTACATACGAAGGATGAAACACACGGGACATGATGAACATGAAAAAACGCCTTTTTTTGTTTTATTTGTTGTAAATATTTTTTTTCTTATCACACTGAATTGCATTTCTTGACTAATAATCATTTTCACTAAATTTAATTATCTTTTTATTTGTAAATAATTTGTTTTGTCATACTAAAAAAAAGAATTTTATTGTTTTACATTTAGAATTGCTTAAGCACAATTTTAATTATCCGAAAATCAATTAATTTACTCATGTATTTGTTTTAATTATTTTGAGGGCGTAAATCATTTTTTTTTTATTTTTATCATTTTTTATATTAATATTTGTGATTTTTTTCTGTTTCAGATCAACACCCATTGGTCATCCTAGACTATCATCAAATAATTGGTATGAAAGTTCGAGCTCATCGTCATCACGGAATTTATATGGAAATAGTGTTGGCATTAAAAACGATTCAACATACGAAACACCGCATTTGGAACGAAGTAACAGTGTTCGAAGCACATCAGATATATTAGATACATCAGTAAATAATCTAAGTAATTCAAAAAGTCGACACCATTCGACGACATCAATATCACATCGTCATTCATCGACATCATCGTCGCATCAATCACACTCGTCATCACACCACAATAACAACAGTCATTCGTCACGAGTGACACAACATCATCATATAAGTAAGAAAAAGAAATCGAGATCTGGAAGTGGTTCACCGTGTAGTACCTCAAGTCGATCACGGTCACACAGCCGAAGTAGTTGTACATCAACTAATAGTGAAACATCAAATGAGTCTGGTGCAAGTCCAGTACCAGGCAGCGGTCGCAATCTACAATCAGCCATTGGTGTTGCACCAATTTGTAATTCTTCAAGTTCAAGTTTAGCTGGAAGTTCAGCTGGTAGTTCTAGTAGTCATCATCATCTGGTCGATGACAATAGAGCATTTGCAATACGTGTACGTAATTTACCGGTACGATCATCCGATACCTCAATTAAGGACGGACTTTTTCACGAATATAAGAAAAACGGAAAAGTCACGTGGGTCAAAGTGAGTGGTGAGAATATTGATCGATACGCTATTGTTTGCTTCAAAAAGGCTGAGGATGCTGAGAAGGCCTTAGAAGATTCAAAGGATAAATTATTTTTTGGTTGTCGAATTGACGTTGAATTATATCAAGGCTACGATTTGCAAGATAGCGATTTTAGAGCGTTTGAAGCCGAACTGGACGAATATCACCCAAAGGCGACACGCACATTGTTTATTGGCAATTTGGAAAAAGATATCACTGCAAGTGAATTACGCAAATACTTTGATTGCTTTGGCGAAATCATTGATATTGATATCAAGAAACAAGGTCTTACTGCGTATGCATTTTGTCAGTATTCAAACATTGTGTCTGTGGTCAAAGCTATGCGTAAAATGGATGGCGAACATCTTGGAAATAACAGAATCAAATTGGGGTTTGGCAAATCCATGCATACTAATTGTGTCTGGATTGATGGTGTAGCCGATTCTATTACTGAAAACAATCTTATTACGCAATTTAGTCGATTTGGACCTGTTGAAGGCGTAACAATTGATCGTGAACGAAAACTTGCATTAATTACATTTGAACAAAATCAAAATGCACAATTGGCAGTTAAAGAAATGCGTGGTACAACATTAAGAAATCGTAAAATTCAAATTGATTTTGCGTCACGTGAATGCCAAACAGCATTTTATGAGAAATTGAGTAACAACACGAGTAATAGCAGTAATATTATTAAAAAGAAGAGCGTTTCAGAGCGAGCTAACTCTTTTGATACGACTATCAATGTACCTGGATCCCGATCATATAACAATAGTAGTAGATATGAGAATGCCTCATCAACAATATCATCTAGTCGTGGTCGTGCATCATCATTTAGCCGACCAAATAATCCATTAAGTGGAGCTGCATCTCCATCAAGTACTACTAGTGGTGGTGTAACTAGACCACGCCAAATTCGATACACATCAACAACAACTGATTATTATAGTAGTAATAATGATGTTGATGTTCCAATGACACATGATAAACGATTTCGTAGCTATGATGAGTATAGTCAGGGATCTGGAGCGTCACATGAAGACCTGTATGACGCAACATCTAATTGTGGTTCAATTCGTGGTGGAAGTATAAGTCGTGATCATGTTGAATCACCCCAATCTAGATTAGGTTCTGTTATTTCTTCTGTTGGTGATAATAGTGGTAATAGTAATTTATATATAAATAATTCAAGTAGTTGTAACAATATTAGACTAGCAAACAATAATGACGAAGTGTCCACCACCACAATCAATAATTTATCTGCAATACGAAGACGAGGCAGTGATAAAAGTCCCGGTGACATAAAACATCTTCAAAAAGAAAGAGTTCATTTGTTAGAACAATTAGAAGAATGTCCGTCCAGTGGTGATGAGCAAATAAGTCCAAAAAAGCGACGATATGGCAGCAATTATGTGATAGATCATTCAACAACAAATAACAATAATAGTAATCATGAATACACAAACAACATTGAACACAACAATCTGCCAAATAATGAAAGTCATGGGAATCATCATTATCATCATTCTTTGACAACTTCGTCATTGCATCATTCAATGCATCCACATAGAAAAGGTGTTGAAATCAGACGTTTGTCTGAGGCCAGTTTAAAACAACATACAGCAACTTCACAGTTGCAGTCAAGTTGTAGTACAAATAATATTAATAGTAATAATAATGTTAATAGGAGACCGTCCACAGATAGTTTATCACGATCCTCTTCCATAATTGATCACACTTTTAGTGGTGGTGTTACATCAAGTTTTAATAGTAGTCTGTCAAAGAGAAGAAAAACTTCGGCTAATGATGATCATCATTCATCAAGTGGCCGAGGTCACAGATTACATTCAATGCACTCCCACGAAGCATCTGGAGGTGAAAGTGCAGATGGTTCACGCCCCGGAACACCACTCTGTGACGAACCAAGTGAACCTCGACGATTACCACGTGAAAGATCTCATGAACCAATGGTTTTACCATTGCCAAAGTTTGCTGAACAATTTTTCATAAAACTGAGAAAAGAACAGCAAACTTCAACAAATCACCGTGATCCCTTTTCAAGTACTAGCAGTAGCAGTCATGCTTCGTCTCAGCAGCAAGGCGTTTCAAGCAATACTTCTGCAACTAAAGAAATTATTCCGGTACCGTTAGCCCTTCAATCAAGTACAAATATTTCTGTTTCATCGAATTCTAGTCTCAACATTTTAAATAGTAATAATCATTCAACTTCATCAGCGCTAACGAGTCCTCAAGCTTTATTTTCTCCAAATCTTCATCATCGTCATGGTTCAGTTAGTAGTGGTAGTTCGTCTTCAAATATAACTGCTATTTCTAATATGACACAATATAATACTGCTAATCCACCGAATTCTGTTCCTACTGCTCCAACAGAGCATGTACCAACTAGTCCAAACAATACTAGACCTCCATCTTTGCCAAGTTCTAATTCGAGTGATTCTGAAACAGAAGTAAGAAATCCCTTATTAGAAGAATCTTTGGAAGAGCGATTAAAGTCATTGGATGAAAAATATGAGAAATGGTCAGGAGGAAGTGGGTCACACAGAAGATCTCATGGAGACTCAGGAAATAATGGATCAGCTGGTTATCGTCATAAATTACTTGAATTAGATGTCAAAGAAGTACAACCATCAGAAATTGTTAAAACTCTTCTTGCAAAAAAATCAATATTTGATGATGATTCAAAACGTTTAGAAAATATTGGTGATAAATATGAGCCAAGAGAATTTTCAAATTATGCTAGAACTATATCAGTAGTTCCACTTGTAACAGCAGCAAGTGCCATTCCAATTCAAACAAAACCAGCAACACCACCAATTACTATACCTTCATCTGCGATTCCACCAAATTTGAGTCAAATTCATCAACAACGATTAGTTGGTAATAATTCACCCATGAGGAGTCCGCCATATACAAGTCCACAATCAAATTCAAGCTGTGGAAGTTCATCAACTACACCTGTTATAAAACAACTACAATATCCATTTCCATCACATCCACCAACGGCAGGTGTTTCAATAACGACCAATACTACCAGTATGTCAGCATCATCATGTTCAAGTACTATCACAACTGTTGCTCAATCTACACAACCAATAACGAGTAGTGTTACAAGTACAAGTATTGTAGAAAAAGTAAAAAGTACTCCTGTTGCAAAAATAAATACAGAGTCACAGCCGATTAAGCCAAATAATAGTACAAATACGTCTACTGCAAGTAATCGAGTTCTGACCAAATCAGCCTCACTACCAACTGGGGTTGCTGCTCACATAAACGAACATAATGCTGAAGAGAATAACAAAAATGGTGAGTATTTTATATTTAATGAAATTGAAACAGAAAAGTTAAATCAAGCTAATTTTTTCTTATCTTTCACAGATAATGAACATGGTAAATCATACAAAGACAGAAGAAAAATCAGTCTTCAAGAAGAAACAAGTGACCAAAAACCATCTGTTAGCGTAACAGCTGAACCGAAACAGAAACAACAACAAGAAACTGAAATAAAGAGATTAGAACAAGTTGACAGAGAAAAACGAGAACTTGAACAACGTCGATTAGCTGAGAAAAAAGAACAAGAAAGACAAGAAAAGGCTCGAAAAGAAAAGGACGAATCTGAAAGACGAGTTAAAGAAGAAAAAGCACGTCATCAGGCGATAGTTGAACAACAAAAACAACGCGAAGAAAAAGTTTCAATTGAGGAACGGTCAACGAAAGAGTCCAATCAAGTTGAACGCATTCAACATAAAGAACGAAGTCACAACCATAAATATAATAATTCTGCTAGTACGTCACCAGTAAGAAGTTCTAATAACAATAATAAAAGAAGATTGAGTTCACCAGATGCTCCGTTAACAAATCATTTGGAAAATAGCATTAATACTGAAAATGTTAAAAAGAGCAAATCTGAACAAGAACATCATAAAAGTTCACAAGATATCAAAAAAGAATCATCGAAAGAAATTAGTCTATCAAATAAAGGTAGCTCTTTAAGTTCTGAAAAGACGCCCACTAAACATCATAACAAGAAAAATGAGGATCGTTCAAGTAATAAAGATGTTGTGAGTAGTCCTGATGAAAAACACCATTCGCAAGACAAAGACACTTTGTTTGACTACTTACGATCTGAGCATAATCCTAATAAAAATGAAAAACACCATAATATGAAAAACAACAGAAAACATTCTTCGACTACGATGCCACTAGTCAAAGATGAAGTTATTCATAAAGAACTACAGCGTGATAAAGAAAATTCACAAACTGAAAACTCAATGGACAACAAAGCATTTTTTGATGCTATCGAATTACGATCAAGTGAAGAAGAGGAACGACTTCGTGCCATTCGACGCGAAACCAAAGAACGTAAAGATTCTCAAGACACTAACAAATCTACTACAAGTGGTAATTCTGGTGATGAACCTTCTTCACATTCTCATTCAAAACATCATGATAGTTGTCGCAAAAGTAGCAGAAGTGATAACCATCCTTCAAGTGACGACGTAACAGGTAGTTGTAGTAAAAAACAACGTTCAAAGACATCTCGAAGAAACACTGTTCCTGATACTTCGCATCACCATCATCATCACAGTCATTCACATACATCAGATGAGACAGATTCTGATGGCAGGAAAAAACACTCGATTTTCGATATTCCTGATGAAGGTCCTTATGTATCAATGTATGACAAAGTGAAAGCTCGTTCATGCAAAAATATGCAAAAACAAGAAGAAGAAAAGAAAATTAAGGCTAAATTCAGTAAATTGAAGAGAAGTCGAGCAAAACGTGAAGGTAAAAAACGATCAACTAGTTGGGATGAAGACTCTGATACAGATGACGATGAACCACGTTATAGCAGAGTAAATAACAAAGGGCTTATGAGTTCATCAGATGACGAAATTCATATGCATCGAAATTCTATGTTATCTGACTCTGATCAAGAAAAACTACACTTTAATCGAAATCGTTTACATGATATTTGTGGAGAAGGTGAAAGTTCTGATGCAACACATTTTACAAATCAATCAAAGCCAAGAAGAAAAATTTCATCTCGCAAGAATTCAAGAGCTACTCGAATGGCACTTGATAGTTCCGACGAAGACAGTAATATTAAAACGGTTATTAAAACTGAATTAAAAACTGAAATGATATCAGAAGATGATGATCACATTAAGCCTGAATTAAAATTAGAAGCCGGTTCAACAATTAAACAAGAAATTAAGGAAGAAATCACAGTAAGCACACCAGTAAGTGCTCCTGCAATTATTGAGTCAAAATCACCATTTGATCAAATATTTGGACATGATTCGAAAAAGAAACATAAAAAGAATAAGAAACGTCAAAAGAGTTTTCCTATGGATAGTACAGATGAAGATATTTTGCCACTAAGTGAAAGACGAGACACTGAAGGTGAAGTTCTTTCAACATCTAATAAAAATGCAGAAATTGAGCAACACGACCGTCGTACTAAACATGGAAGTAAGAAGGAAAAGAAACGTGAAAAGACACGTGAAGAACATGAACGAAAGAAAGCACGAAAAGCTAGTAAACTACTCGAAAGACAACATATTGAGAATAAACGGGAGGAAAAAATGGAGGATATTTTCGGAGCCTTTTCTGATGAAGAGTCAAGATCTCCGACAGAAAACCTCGTCAGTCCTTCAACATCCGCTACAAAAGCAAATGCTTTTGATCAGTTACGAGAACCAGTTAATCAAAATCGAAATTCCAAATCATCTGATCATGACCATAATCTAGAATCTCGAAAATTAAAGAGAGAAAAGAAACGTCGTGAAAAGCATAAAACTGGTACTCATACTAAAGAAGACGAGAATAGTGTTGATTTAGATGAAGCTGGTCGTGCATTAGAAGCTCAATTAATGAGTGACACTGAAATTAAAACTGAAGTAGCACAAAAAAGTAATAACGATAATGCAGATGTTTTTAGATTTTCAGACGGAGATGATAGTTTGGACAGTACTAAAAAAGAAGTATCTGAACATCGCCGTGAAAAGAAAAAGAAGAAGAAAAAGTCTAAAGAAGAAAAACACAAACATCATCATCATAAAAATCATGATGACAAACTTCTTTCACCAGAACCCAGTTTACCGTCTTTGCTAGATGACTTGACATCATCTTCTGAAAACCAGAAAAAATCAACAGTTCCACATCGTGGAAATGGAATGACATCGCCTTTGGCAATTGATCACAAAACCAAATCATTTGAAAACAGTCCAAATAAAATAGATGACACACTTAATAATAAGCAACAAAGAAAACAAGCGGATGTATTCATTCCTGGCTTCGGTGGTAAAATTGATGAAAAGATTCATGAATCAGCTATTCAATCAATTGCACAAGAATTGGAAAAAACTGATAATGTTATACCAACTGATCAAAGTACAAGCCTCGATAAAGATCATCCAGAGTCTCCTAAAGCTCTTGATGGAAAATGTGATGAAAAATCTCGAGTTATAATATCACAAGAAGAGACGGAAGATGCAGTTGCTGCTCTATTAGGTGAGAGTTTCGGAACAAATAATGTTCCTGATTACGATGAAATCTTTGAGGAGCCAGTTGAAGAACCGCCATCATTACAAGAAGAAGCCGTACTTCCAGAACAAGATGACGAAGAAATGAAAAAAGCTATTCAAAGTCTTAATGCTGATGAAATGGACATCAAAGCTGATACTCCGCAATCAGAACATGACTTACAGATTGATACAGATACTGAAGAGCAAGAAGAACAAGAAAAATCTGCACAATTCGATAATCCACCGAAAACACCAGATGTTGATTTTGCTCAGATAAGGAAGAATGCAGCAGAAAAACTTGAGCAAGAGAAAAATGTGAAACCTGCTATTAGTCCGTTGGTTGCTTCCGAGACTAAACCAGTTATCACCAAAGAAGATATTCAGAAGAAAAAGCTTCCAGTCATAATTCCACAAGTTAAATTTATACCAGCAACATCTATTACAACAGAGGCTAATAAAAAATCGCAACAATTAACTGTCTTGCAACCACCAACAATAAAAATACCAGAGAATCAAGACCCTATAAAATCAAGTAATACACTTCTTTCACCTCGAAAAGTTTCAATTCCAAATCCTCTTGGAGTTAACAAAACCCAAATTAGTCCACATCAAGTCAATAAAGATCAGAGCCAATGTACTAACTCGCAACAACTGGAAACTGGTCGAAAAATGTTATCACCTACAAAAACACACACTACAACATCAGGACCTGTTATTTTCCATTCGTCACCATCTGGGCAATCTAGAATACCACCAGTTAATATGCAAGGTCCATTAAATCGATTCCCTATCACTCAAGTGCCAGTTTCTAAACCAATACAACCAACTAATGTTATGCTTTCACAACCAAGTCAAGGCACATTATCATCTAATACACCACAAAAACAAGGTAAGAAAAAATATATTTAATTCTTTTCTATTATAAAATCTTATTTATTTTATCTAGTTCATATCACTGGACCTGGGCAAAAACCGGAAACTATTTTCATACATCAACAACAAACCCCAAGAGGCTCCATTCAAGTTGTTCATCACCAAGTCAATGTTGGACCTGGACCCTCAACGCAACAATTTCAAATGTATCCTCAAAATCAATCACATTCTCATACACAACCAAAACAAGAAAATCCATCAATATTTGTTCAGCAAGCGCCAAACTTACAGAATGTTGACAAGCAGGATAAACCATCGTCTAGTGCATTATTCGATAAGCTTAAAGCTTCATCTGATGTAAATCCTCAACGACTCTCTCCTGTTAAAGATGACAAAAAATCAGATAATGATACAATGACAGACCATGAGCAACCAACTCATGTGCACGAGTCGAAAGAAGATAGTGATTGTTGGTCTGCTAATATTGATAATGTACTTCAACTGTTGAATGAGGAAGATACAGCTTCTGATAACAACAGCAAAATTGATGTGTCAGAAAAACACAAGCAAGCAGATCAAACATCAAATGAACCTCCTGAGAATAAAACGCAGGTTGGTGAGTCAGATAAGAATATTGTTGCTGAAGTTATAGATAAAGAAACTATTCCTGGCAAAGTTAAAGGTAAAGTTGGACGGAAACGTAAGAATACAGCATCAGAGGGTGACTTAGCTAAACCTGCTATTGTTGTTGAAAAAGTTCTTGAAGCAACAAATGTTTCTAATATCCAAACTATTGCAAATGCAGAAGATAATCAAGGTGTAGTCCAAACACGAAACACACGAAATACAAATAACCCAAAACCAGTTCAAGGAAAACGTGGTGCCAATACCAGAGGAAATCGCGGAAAAACTGCAGGTCAAGCAGGATCGAAGCAGAGAAATCAAAATTCAGAATCTGATGTTTATGAATTTCATGATGATTCGAGTGATGATGCAACTGGTAAATCAATTGAAGCTGCAAAATCAGTACAAGTTCAAAAACTTGTTGTTGCACCAGTTAATACTGCAGAACAACCAAGTCAAACACCTTCAATTGTGAATAGTAATCAAGAATTAGAAAAATTACATCAAATTCCAATTCATGGACCAAATAGTCCAAATGTGATGACAGAAGCAAGAGAAGACTTTTTGTCACCTCAATCAGCTGCAAATACACGAAAATCAAGACGATTACAAGAACGTGATGGTTCAAGAAGTACGGTTGATGATATCATTGAAGATGTTGTAAGAAATTCAACAACACAGTCTCCAAAGAACTCTCCTTTGAGACAACCACCATCTCCTGCTGATCCATCAATCCGTCGCACAACACGACAAAACAATCTGGTTGTGCCGTTAGAGAAACAGAATTTGGCTGATGTTCGAAAGTCTCCAAGAGCTGGAACGTCAACAACTAAAAAGAATCGAAAAACATCTGAAACATCAATTGAGAGTAGCAGTGATGAGGCAAAAATTAAAATGGAAATCAAACCAGAAATCAAGTCTGAAACTTCAGTTTCATTCAATGAAGTATCCAAAGATATTATTCCAATGAATCAAATTGTGAAGGAAGAAAAATTAGTTGTCATGAAGACAAAGGAAGAAATTCCAATGAGAACAACTCCTCCAACATCGATGATTGAACCACTTCCACCTAAACAAATGCAATACAAGCCAATTCCGATTGAGAAACCACCAACTCCAATTCAAAGCACACCATCTCAATCACCTAAACCTCAAGTTTCATGTTCTATGATTCAACCTACAGTTAGTACATCACCAGTTATTGTTAATTTACCACCTGGCTCAGTTCCTCCAAATAATGTTCAAAAACATCCTCCAAACACAACAATTCATTTGCCAATGCATCCACAATCTGAAATCAAAGTGGTACCATTACCAAATCCACCAACTTCACAAGCTACTGCTGTAATTCAACATACTCCGATTTCTGTTCAACAAGCGATTTCACAAAAACAACCCGTTACTATTACACAAACTACATATCCAAATAATCCAAAGCATAATGTGATGCAACCTCAAATGCATCAGCAACAGCAACAAAGTTCTATCAAACATATTCCAATAATAGAGCAACAACAACAGCAAAAACAAGGTCAACCATCTCAGACTGTTGTTAAAATTTGTGGGCCTCCCAATTCCGGTCCTCATGTAACACAACAACAGCAACAAATGCCAGCTGGGGCAATTATAAAGAAACATGGTTCAATTCAACAACAAATGCATGGTCCTTCTGGAAATTTGATAATAAATATTCCTCCTGGAAGCGTGCCACCTTCACAGCAACAACAACAATCGCCACGAATGCAACATTCACAGCACATTATCACGAATAAACAAGGTATGCCTCATGGAAATGTTCAAATATTACAACAAAATAAACAACCTTCACAATCACCTGGACCTATGATACAACCTGGTCAACAGCAGCAGCAACAACAACAGCAACAGGCTCAAATGATGATCCATGGAAAACCAGTGCAAATTCAAGCACCAGCTGGTTATACCACTGTGTTCCAAGGTACAAAGATAATTCACCAGGGTCCTGGAGGACACTCACAAGGTCCTCAAATACATCAAGGACCAACTGGAAAACAATACCAAGTTCAACAAATTCAACTGACAAATTTGCCACCAGGTCAGCCATTGCCTCAAGGCACAATTGTCACCCAACAACAAATTAAAATGAACAAATCAGGTGAATTACAAATACCATCACAACAACAATTACATGTTCCAAATAAGCCACCAACACCTCAGTCTCACTTGAATCAACAACAAATGCATATTTCGCAAAAACCGCAACAACAACAACATTTGATTCAAACAAAAGGAGGATCAATAACAATACAACAAGCTCAGACGCCTCCTGGAATTCACAATAAACAAATGGCGGCATCACAACAAATGCAACATCAACCACAAATGCAGGTGAAAGGAAATTTGATTGGATTACATCAAGCACCTCAAATTTTGACTGGAGCCGTTGCAAGTCCACCTCTGAAACACTCACATGTGCAGAGTCAGCAACCAATTGTAGCAGGTAAATAAAGAAATATTAAAATTAATTCAACATATTTTTTAAATTTCATATAATTTTTTTTTATAGGAGCCAGCAGTTCAAGAGTTCAAGCTCCAACGATGAGTCCTCAAGGTAGAGCACTCACCCTACAAGCCGGTTTACCAGTTTCAGCATTTGAGCCAAATTTGGTAAGTTACACTTTTTTCGAAATTAATTTAATTTTAAAATCATCATCATCTCAAAAAAATATCGGTCTCAAAAACATTTTTTTTCTCTCTCTTTTTCCAAAAAAAAAACAATCACTTCACATCACACTTGCTTTGGACAAAAAATAAAAAAAAATACTAACATAAAACGATTTATAGCATCGTGAAAAGAATGTTTATAGTAGTGTGTCAGCGCACAGTCCACCGCCGGCACATCAGCAGGCATCTCCAATCACTCCGGTACATTTAAATTTTTTTTTCAAAATTTTTATTTGTATTCTTTTTGTATTTTAAATTTAATTTCTTGTACTTTCAATTGAATTTTATTTTTATAAATGTAACTTAATTGTTCTATTTGTAGTTTATTTACTTTTTAATTTCTATTCCTTATATTATATTGGTAGATTCAATCGTTTCATTTAGTTATTATTATTTTCGTTTCATTTCTAATGTTAATAAACAAAATACTGATGTTTTAATTTTTTTTCTAACTTTAAATTAAAATTAGAATGACGGAAATTTCCCGCCTGGACAATTAAGAGCAGTTCCAAGAGAATATTATCATCATAACTTTATGTATCAGCAACACGTTCAAAGGCAACAAGAAGCATTGGCTGCTAATGCTCGACTCCCGCCACATTTACCAAGGTAATTGAAATATTATTAAATTTCACATCGAAAAATTGTACTACAAATTTGTATTTTTAAATTAAATAGATCACCTATGTTGCCTGGAACAGCTGAACCAGGTATGTCAGAAGTAAATGAATCAATGGTTGCAAGTCCTCCATTAGAATTGAGACGACCAGCAAGTGGGCCGAGAATCACTTCAGTTCCTTTGAGTTTACAAAGTCCAGGAGATCGGGCAACTGGTAAGTTTAAAATGATATTTGTGTCTTATATATTTTGCTTATTAATTGTTTTTGATTAGATTCACCACTAGTTTACATTCATGGAGCTCGTGTACCACATTATCCACATGATCCAAATATACCAAGATTTTATGACTCTCAAGGAAGACAAATCGTTGAGCCACCACCAGCTCATCGTTCTAATGCACCAACTTCAAGCCAATTTGTTGGAAGTACACCACCACCACAGGCAACAATGCCTCTATGTCACATCCAACGAGATGTCCGAGGACGTGATGAACGTGACGTTCGAGTACGGGATGAGCGTGAAGTTCGTGGACGTGACGATCGTGAACGTGGTTTACCAGGTAATAATGCTGCCGGAAATTCAAATACACGAGTCGCTGTTATTCGTCCATCCTCACAACAACAACAAGACTCACAACTTTTGCTTGTAGGTCATACAAACATTCCGCCACATGCTGGTCTGGTTCCTGCAATGCCCGAATTGTCAACTCGTGGAATGCAAATTGCAACACCACCACACGGTAGTCAGGTACCACATCAAGCTGAGTCATTACACTCATTGCTACAAAGATATCCGGTCATGTGGCAAGGACTTTTGGCATTGAAGAATGATCAAGCTGCTGTACAAATGCATTTTGTTTACGGAAGTCGAGATGTCGCTGAGAAATCATTGCCAAGAAATGGTGATAACACAACACCACCTTTACGTATCGCACAAAGAATGAGGCTAGAACCAGCTCAAATTGATGGTGTTGCACGTAAAATGCAGGTATGTTTTGAATAACTCTCGAATTTAATGAAACAAATAAATATGTTTTAAACTTTAATTTCAGATTGAAAACGAACACTGTATGTTGCTTGCATTGCCATGCGGTCATGACCATATGGACGTACTACTTCAATCAAATAATTTGACAAGTGGATTTAGCAAG
>LN483511.1:205702-221548 GCA_900002565.1 Culicoides sonorensis | reverse complement strand
GCAGGGAGAACATCTTTTTTAGTAAATTTATATAAACGCTTAAACGCAACTTTTTGATACATATAAATTTTTTTTGTCGTTTACTTGTGTCATTTTTTGTCGGAATTAATATCATTAAAATCTGTCTAATTTTTTATATGAAAGAAAAAAAAAATAAGTTTGAAAACGAAATAATAATAAAAATAATGTTTAAATTAAAAAATTATATTGATGATAACACGAAATTGATGTGTATTTTCGACATTTAAATGTCTTTTTCAAAAAAAAAAAAAAATTTAACTAATTATCGTGAAAAAATTAATGCTGTGGAGTTATTTCAAAGAACTAAATTTCAACCCATAATTCAATACACAAAATTATTATTGTAAAATTATTATTAAAAAAAAATTATGATGTAGAAAAACAAAACAAAAAAAAATGTAATAACATGTACATTATTTGTAAATATTACCACTATTATCCCCTCATCAACAAAAACTATTATATAATTATTGTAATATTCTTTAAAAAATTATAAACTACTATTATTATTATTATTATTACCCTCTCCTATGTTTCGTTTCTTTTTTTCTTCTTTCTCTCATATTCTCTACATATATATATAAATATAATGTAATGTTAAGTAATTAAAAATATTGAAAATAATAATAATTAAATATAAAAAAGTAAAATAATATAAATATTGAATAATATAATGCCGTAAAAATAAAGAAAAAAACATGAATTAAAATATAAAAAAATAAATTATTTGTTTTTATTAAATTTATTATAATTTTTAAGTGCGCCTAGGTGAGTTATAACTGATATGGAGAAAATATGATATAAGACTTAAAATGTCGAGTTTAATCCTTAACTTTTCAGGGCCTGGCACTCACTTGTATGCATTTGTTGTATTATCCCAAGCCCAGTAAGGAAAATTAGCTCAAGCTGCCACTGGGTTCAAATGATTTTTTTTAAGATAATAACTTTAGAACCAGATTTTCTCAAAAATATTTTAAATCTTATCAAATTTCAACTGTTTATTGTGTTTTATAGTTTTAAAAATAAGATTTGTTTGTGCCTCTGGATAAATGAAGTGTATGGATTAAGGTGATTGCATAAGTTACTTGTTCAATATGACAAGTTGCATAGTAAAAAAACGTGGCTGATATCGTTATTCTAATCGAGAAGCAGGGTGACTATTTTAGCTCTTTCGGAGTTAGATCTGGCTCTTTTTTTGAATTTTTTGGCTCCCAACATGGTTCAAAAGCCCCTTGGAGCTTTTTTAGCTCTTTCATTACATAATTTTGGCCCTTTTAGCTTTTCGTCTTAAATTTATTGTTCAATGAAATTGTGAATTTTAATTACATAAAATTCCTGGATCGAAACTACTTCAACCACGAAATTTTGGGCGTAAGTGTACAAATATCATTTGACATTCGTCTTTGATCTTTTGTCACTTCCCCACTCCAAGGCAGATGTTGAACGAATATTTAGTCAAATGAATTTGATCAAAAATCGTTTGACTAACCGAATGTCGATTAAAACACTCAAGGCAATTTTGTACATTAGATATGGTTTGAAGATGTGTGAGGTTTGTTGTAATGATTACAAACTAACTGAAGATATTCTGAAACAAATTGGATCAAATGAGTCATATGTGTCAAAGGAACCTGGAGAAGATGAATTACAATTGGATGAAAATATTTTACCTTTTTTAACGTAAATAATAAAATAATAAGTTGAATAAAAATTTAAAACTTGAATTAAATTGAAAAAATAAATAAATTTTTATTTGAACATATTTTAGCTCCCATTTAGCTATTTTTGAGAAAAATTTAGCTCCATACAAAAATGAGAGTTTGTCACCCTGTCGAGAAGTGTGAAATGACAATGTCAAATAGCCAATTTCATATTTAAGTCAATTGAGCTCCGTTACTGTTGAGGTATCATCTTGAGGTGTGAAGTTTGTTCATACTCTTTCATTTTCCTCATTTCTTAAGCCAATCACCGACATAGATGTTGCAAAAAGATGTGGATGACTTTTTTTGTCATTTGATGAGGGGGGTCGGCTAATTAGTTTCTTCAAATTTTTTATTTGGGATCCGGTCGCACTATACATTCGGAGGGTCGTGAACACTGAATTTGTGAGCTTTAAAAATTTATAAGTCGTTCCGCTATTTCATTAAGCATTTTTCGTAGGTCCAAGCATAGAAGTATCAGAGAATTTGGAATAAACTTGAAAGGAAGAAATCATTATAAATTTTCTGAGGCGGTAGAGTGATATCTTGTATAAAATTTTAAAAAAACTTACCTCTTTCATTCAATTTCAGAAATTCTTTTGAGATCTATTAAATGGCTTTATTCCAAAAATTCCTTACACTAACAAAATATTGAATCACTGCAATATAATGTCGTCTTCCTGTAATCAGTAGAAAAAATTTCACGATAACAAAAAAATAACTTAAAATTGTAATTTATTTCACACAATTATGCATCACAGTCCCATTTTTGGAGAGTCAACTTATTGTCCTCGAATACTTGTCTGCTTTTGTTTTTATTTCATTTAAAATATATAGTGAATTTAAATTCAATTTACTGTGAATTTTTATGTTTCCTTTAAAAAACACATTAAAAAAAATGTGAGAGAAAATCAAAATTATCATCAAAATTTCATAGAAAAAACAATTTGGAAAATTTATTCTGAGAATAACACGAATTCATTGCAATTAAATCCTTAAATGATTAGAGCTCTCTTTGTTTTTTGATAATCAGTCATGTGTCGTGCTATTACTTATATGCTATGTTTCAATACAAATATATATGAAATTTTTATGATCACTCTTAATTTTATGCTACACTAAAACAATTGAATCTCAGTACTCAGCATCACAATATATCACGCGTATTGCAGAGTGTAGTAATTTAAAAATAAAAAATAATCATGCAAGTACTCGAGAAAAAGCTATATGTTTTGTGGTTTAAGCCGATTTTGTATCAGTGTATCTTTGTAATTTGATCGATTAAGACAAAAAAAATATAATAATAATAAAAATTAAATCTTCTGAGAAAAGGAAAAAAAATAATACAATTTTATTTCAAATCAAGTGATTCTGAACAGGTTTTTAATTATATCAGCATTGAATGTGTGTTTGATAAAAAAAAAAAATTAAGAGTGTAACAATAAATTATTAATAATATCATTGAAGAAAAAAAAAGAAAATTATTAGAAATACTTTTATGGACTTTAAATGAATTAATTTGCTAATTAAAAAAAATAAAATAGATAAAAGGTAATCAAGACAATTAAAGCAAGTTATAGAAAATTAAATGAGATTATGTCTAAAAGAGAAGAATATTGGAAATGAAAGTGAAATTAAAGAAAAAGTGAAATTGAAAAACTTGTAAAATAAAAATATTGAATACATTTTTTTACGAAGAAAGAAGGATTATTATTGTGATACTCAAAAAAGTTAATACACTGATCAAATTTGAAGCATTTTCAGATTTTTTTAAGGTAAAATTTTTTTTTTTTGAATTTTAAGATCTCTGCAATTATTTTTAGGAAAATTTCATTCTTAACCAATTCTATTTGCTCAATTTTCTAAGAACTTAATTCTTAGTCTCTCTTAATTGACAATCAAAACCAGAGACGGATTTAGAATTTTTCCTTGGAGAGGGAAGGGAGGGGGCTTTAAAGTCATGTTTCGCCAGCCAACACAATTTATTGATATAACTATTGGAAAATTAGGAAACAGAACCCCCTTGACCTCCAAAGTTTTCATGGAACCCTCGAAGTTTAGCTCGATAAAATTATTTTTTTTCTATTCATGTCCTTGAAATTCAAAAAATTTCTTGCTCAACACATTTCTACTGATTTCAATCCAAATTATTTATTTTATTACATAAAATTTTAGTGCTAAAATCATACTCAGTCAAAAAAAAAACAAAATAAAATAAAAAAACCTAGTTACCCATTTATGGAATGAATTCCAAATATGGTAGCCGGTTTGCCTGGATTACACTCTGTATGTTATTTTGTTATGACCATCAATATTCGCCATTAAATGAAACATATGGGAGAAAGATTTAAATAAACATTTTTTGTAATGAAAATGACACTTGTTATACCGATAATTTATGCGATTTTTAATTAACTTTTTTTTTTGCTCTCTCACTCACTTTTAAAGTGCATCTTAGTATTATTTCATGTAACATTGTATTGCAAGATTGAAATGAATCACAATTTGTATTGAAATGTGTCTTTAGTTCAGTTTTTATTGCTTATTTGAATGCATTTGGAGTGTAATTACGAGTCATACTATAAACTTGAAATTGATTTGTTTGGAAATTTAAAGTAATGTTCAAGGGTAAAAGTATAAAAAATGAATAAGTTTTTTTTGTAATTTGATATGATTTTAATGAGATGAATTTGTCACTTTTGCAGTGAATTTTCCAGCATTTTTAGGTTAACATTTATTTTGATTTTTTTTTGCAAAGAATGTAAAAATGTCTAGAGAATTGAATTTTTGTTTATTAAATTATAATTTATTTACTGTCAAAAAAATTAAGCTGTTGATATTTTTTGGGTGGGGTTCGATTTGCATGTAAAAAGTAAATGAAATGGCATGCAAATAAATAATATGAATATTGTCAAGTTATTGTTGTCTTATTGATTTTACATAAATGTATTATTATTATTATGTTCTTTGTTTCTTGACACAGAAATTTTTGATTCAATTTCGATTTGCGAAATCAATTCTTATTGAAATTACAAGTTACAGTTCCAGATTTTAAATAAATTAAATTTTGGTCTGCTTCGTGTTTTGAAAATTGATGTGAAGATTTCATTCCTCAAATCAATCTATCAAGCACTTGCTAAAAACAAAATTTCAGGCCTCGAGTGATATGTTGTTCAAAAACTATCAAAAAAAAGGAAATTAACCGATAATGGATAATGAAAATAAAAAATTAAATGTATAAAAAACTTAATTTCAAATCTTCGAAAAAAAAATCGTGCCGGTGCAATCTTCATAATGGTATTTGAAAAGTAAAATGAAATGGTTTTGATATGAATTGTACTTAAAATTACAAATTTCCCAGGTAACCATTCAAATAATTTAATCGCAATCTCACATTGGTCAGTCCTTAGCAGGAAATTAATTTATATTTTTTCTTCTTAATTTTTATTTGAGCCGACGAGATCAAGGTTAAGTGATGTTTTTTATTTATCATTGACATTTCACGAAATTTTGATACCACTAAATAATAAAAAGCCATATGGTTGCAATTTTTTTACCCTTTTTTTATATTTAATAAACTATCACATTAATAAATAAAAAAAAATAAAATAAATGCATTTTATGAAAAAAAATGTTCACATATTATTAACAATTATTGTTTTGTGTGTTAACTCATACAATTTATCATCCAAGGTAATCTTTTATGTATTTGCCCAAAATGTCATATTGCTGACACAACTTATCCCATTTATTGTGACATAATTATATGTAATTTATACGATTTAAGTTCAAAGAAAAAAAATGAGCATTGACCAGGAATATAAAACATTTTTGTTTAATTTATCATTAGCCATTCTAGCAGCAAAATTAATCGGTATGACTTTAATTTATTCAACAACATTGTGTTCGATTCATGGAAATTTATCAGTTGAAATGAAAAAAAAAATTTTTTTTAAAAGTTTTAAATCTAGATTCCATTTAAAGCGAATTTAGCCATGAATCGTCTTCCATATCGGTAAAGTCTCAGTTGGCTGTTACATTTTTTTGTATGTGTCTCATTATTATCATTATTACACAATGTTTTGTTTTTATTGTTGTCTCCAGATTCAATATACTACATAATTGTAAAAAAAAATCTGAATTTTAAATAGAATTGAATAACATTGAGACAGGATTTTATGTTAATTTTATGTTTCATGTTCAGAATGTGGCAAAATAACCAGTCGTCTACATTTTCATAGATTTAAATGAAAAGGGAAAGTATTGAGATATGTTAAGATTTACAAAAATGGTCATCGAAGGTTTGCAATTTGACAATGATCTGGACCATTTCTTAAAAGTGTCATGGGCACGGTTTTGGTTCATTCACGCTAAGTGGCCTGTTCACGATGAAGAGTAATCTGGCCAGTCCATGAGCTGAAAACAAAAAAAAATGGCTTTTTTAAATTTTATTAAACCAGAACAAGCAACTTTACTTTTAAATGTCTTATGTCAACAATAAATTATTCAATATTAATTACCTAATACTAATAATAATAATTAAAAATAAAAATTAGAACTTGTCCAGACGTTTGATTTCCTATTTTGGTTTAGTAAAATTCTTAAAAAATACCATAAAAAGTATTTCAACTTCATTTTAATCATTTTATTTTTTCAAATAAACCTCTTAAAGGAGATGTCTGATGTTGGATATAATACCCATAAATAATTTGGCTTAATTGAATCAGATTTTATGTCAAATTGTGGGTGTTTTGATACAAAATATCAGAATAACATATTGCATATTTTTGCATTTTTTCGTTTCTTAATTATTCATTTTAATCTTGTAATAATTTTTTTCTTACAATGTTTGCCCTGTAAATACTCAGAAATGAAACAATGAGATCACCATTTAAAACCGCAGTCTACATGGAATCGCCACCCAATGCTGAACTTAAATTTTATATGGCGGTAGATTTTTTTGACAAGTGACACTTTTAAATGGAGATAAAATGTGATGATAAGTAAATTTCATTTAAAATAAACATTGTATAAGGATTTTTTTTACATTGATGATTAAATTCACGTGAAGTTTCATGTAAATGTAAAACCGTGATAAAAAATGTCTTATTTGAATAATAATTGTGATGTAATGTTAAACATCTTTTGTTTAAGTTTAATTTTATTTACAAAATTTTAATGTAACTTTTAAATATGACATCATTTTACGTTTCATATGAAATGCCTCCAAAATGTCTTGTTTTTTTATTCAATCATTTTGCTTTGTTTTCATTTTGTCACAAGAATTCTAAAACAGTGATATAATTTGTTTAATGACTTACACACGCTTAGCTAATAATTCCTTTTTGGGTGTGTGTGTGTGTGTGTGTATGCACAAATTAATGTCTAAATAATAGTTGATATAAATAAAATAAATATTAGATGACCTTGCTAATTAACTTGAGACCTGCAGGCTAGAAATGTAAAATGCTAATTTGATCAGTTATAAATCATTCAATATTATGAGAGATTATGATCTTTAAGTTTTATTAAAATAAACATTGCTTATAAGCATTGAAAGCCTTTTAAGTGAGATCAAAGGTGTTAAGTAAAAATTTAGCGAGTTCTGATGGCTGGACGGTTTAGAAAAGTGTATTTCGATGAACATTTTTTTGAAAACCATTTTAAGGCTTTGATGCTAATCTTTCGTCTTGAGTCTATGCAAATATGAGTGATGATAAATTCTCATGAGCTCCTTTATTCAGCTTGAAAAACTTGATTTTGTCCCAATGAGCTATTCTGGGTTGTGACCTCTGAAAAAACTATTTCGTGCACACAAATTTCTTTTGAGCTGTCATTTTCCATTGAAAAAACGTCTAGTCGAAAAAAATAATAATCATTGTCATCGTTTTTTTCGTAACTCAAATAGTCGATTAGGCAATTGATGAAGAAATTCCATAAATTGATGATGATTGCTAATACAGATGAGAAAAAAATCTAATTGATCATTTTTCAATCAATAAGACCTTTTACTCTTGATTAAAGATAAATAAACAATTAGACAAAAAAGGAAAGTCATTAAATGGTTAAATATTTAACCTCGCTATCACGTATTGTGTGGTTTGCATGGTTTTTATTGAACTAACAGGTCAAAATGAGAATTTGATAAAATTATCATAAAAATCTTGACAGATCTGGCGAAATAAGACGTTCACAGGGCTAAAATTCTGGTTTTCTTTAAAATGAATTTCCAATGATGAAAATGGTTATTTATTTATAGGGTAAGAAAGAAAAATCTTGATATTTAATCTTTAAATTTCTATCGTTTATTGTACTTGCAAATATTTCTTTTTTAGAAATTTTCTCCCTTCCTTAACCAAAAAATCTAAATACCATTCATGCTATGTCAACAATTAATAATCTTCATGATTTATTCAATTCTATCAAAAGTGACATTAAAGATTCACATTTGAATCTCACAAATTAACTTGAATTTCCTTTTTTGATTGAAATTTTTACATTTGAATTATTCATCAATGCAAATAATTTTTCATTTAAGTGTAATAAGTCCGATTCTGGTTCAAAAGTAGTGAATGAAAAAATATTTTTTTCCATTATTTTAAATTATTTTAGAAGCATCTGGTCTTCGCTGTTCTTTTTCTCTTAGGTTTTTAATCACTCACATTGTATTTTGAATTTTCCTTAGAAAAAGAGGGAGCGAGAGACAAAAATGTAAAGAAATATGAAACAATTTTTTATTTTAAGTTAAAGAACATTCTTCGGCTCATTTCGAAGGAAGGAATCATTCAACGTAAATGCACTTTTATAGATCATTCCATGACTAAGGTTTCTCATTTAACTTTTGATACATTTATGGTTAATCAAATACATCTGTCTAATAAGCAAATAATTTATTATCAAATAAAATAAAAATTTTTGTAAAATTTTAGATACCGGTGATTAGCAAATAAACCTGGTCAACAAATCGCGGTATTTCAATGAATGAATTGTGGGAGGATTTTCCGGTGCTTGTGTCAAAAATATTTACGTTCCAAATTATTTTTTTTACTTTTTTTATCCTAAAACATGTCATTTAATCACAATTTTAATAATCTCACGTTGATTTATTGAGTAGAACCATAAAAAATGTCATTTAAACACATTTTATCACAATTTTTTTTTCATTTTCAGAAAACTGACAGTTAATTTCAATACGTGGTGAAATATTTAAATATAAATTCATCCAAAATGACGGATGTCGGACAAGATTTCACCAAAATCACGGACGAGGAAGTCCTGAAAAAAATGGTGAGTATTCAATTGAACTTCATTTCATTTCAATAGAGAATAAAGAATAGAAAATTTTTGCAAAAAAAATCATCCAACACCACATTAAATTGCCTTGAACATGAAATTAATGCCAAAATTGTCAAAATATTCATTAATTTTAATTTATAAATGCCGGCTATTCTTGTTGATATGTATATCAATTAAAAAAAAGTTTTTAGTTTTATTATTATTATTATTGTGTCTATTGTTCTTTTATTTAATTTTTTTTTAAATTAATGCGTGGTGTTGAGAGTTGAGGCGTTCTTCACGTGATTAATAAACAAAATGTTTATATTACCAGTTAATGCATATTTGGTCATTGATGATTAGATATTTTTTTTTTTTAAATCATATTTTAAATTCAATTCAAAATTTGAACAAATATACACCACTGAACTGTTTCCGTGATTGACATTAAATAATTTTAAACGTAATAACTTTTGATATTTAAAGGATTTTGTTTTGCAATTACGATTGTTCCTTGTTTATTATGATACTGAGTTAAAAAAAAATGAATTGAATTAATTTGAGAAAAAAAAATCCGTAAGGCGTCTAACAAAATTTTGTGGGATCACTTCAATTAATCTTCTAATCTTTCTAAATGAAAATAAATGAATTAATAGAATAATGACCATGATCCATGGCTCTGTTTTGTCTTTCAATTTTAATAACAATCAAGATATGAGTTGATTGTTTTGTTATTATTATGAGTTGCTCATGTTGATAATATGAGACATTTGAAATGAAGAGAGTATGTCGTCATCGCAGCACAAAGACCGGCTTATATTGTATACGTTGTAAATTGAATATAAAAGATGAAACATTGTATGAAACTCGTGTTCAGATTCAAAGTATGTTGATTTTCTGTTTGTGTAGCAAATTAAATGAATGTAGGCGTAAATTGTCATCATCATCAGTGAATCGATCTATGTCTATATCTACGAATTGTGATACGATAATTTTTTCTATGAGTTATCGATTCAATTGATGTTGATCTTTTTGAATTTTTTTTTCAAATCATGAATAAATAAAAGATTTCTGCTAATTAGCTTGTTTTGACGAAGAAAATGGGATTGTTATATAAATGTGTATGTGTCTCAAATGTTGCTACTGTAAATGTTTGTTTGTATTGGATCGTTAAGAACTTGTCAATGAATTGAATCAGGGAAGTCGTGTTAGCAACTTCAAGAGCTTAACTCATGCAATCCTAGGCGCAGGTTTCTTCTGCTTAAACGCTGAACTCAATTTTAATGCAATTCTCAAAAAATACTTATCACTCCCTGTAAATTCAAAATTCTTTTAAACTGAAGTTTTTCAAAACTCATATACTTACCTCTTCAATGCATATCACCCTATGGTGACCTAGTTCCCCTGATTAACTGAACTCCAGCGATTCATCCATGTTGTTTGTGTGTTTTAAGTGACTTTTCTCAAATGAACAGATTTTCTCTGCTCAAAAGCTGATACTCAATTTTAATGCAATACTCAAAAAATACTTATCACTCCCTGTAAATTCCAAAATCTTTCAATTTAAAGCTTCATTACATTAATTTTTTATTTAAATAATTTCAAAATTTCATCAACTTACCTCTTCATTGCACAACAGGTCACCGTATTTCCCCTGATTCCTCATCACATACAACTGTTTTTCGCACACTGGTTTTTTGCAATCTACATATCGATAGAACCTGAAAAAAAAACATACAGGTATTGACCATACTTATAAAAAATATAAAATATTTGCTTTTATTAATCATTACCATATGAACTTTTATGGAATAGTTTGCAAAGTGTTATATTACACAAAGGCCCAAACAGCGAATTCTCCACATATAATGTTTCATATACCAGATCACCAAGAATATGTGTGGTTGTTATTTTTTTTTTTCAATTTGTTATATGTTAGTATAAACACATTTAAATGAATGAATATATTTTTTATTATATTTGCTCATTTGTTGTGTTGTTATTTTGCTGTTTTTTCGATGATCACATAATATTTGGTTTAGTAGTGTTTTGAGCTTTGAATAAACAACATCGGGATTTCTCGGAATAAAAAAAGAATTATTTTTGTCTTATTTTATATCAAAAAAATCGTTCGTTCTATTAAAGGAATACAAAATAAAATAAAATATAACATTTATAAGAAAGAAAGAAATAAAAAAATCACATATTCAGAAAAAATTTAATAATTTAAAAAAAAAAACAAGAAAAAAAAGTGTAAAAACAAAAATAATAAACGAAGGATTTAAACAGGAATTAAGAGACGAAAGGTATTTTAATTTACAAATTACGAATCAAATATTAAAATGAAATAAGTTCAATTGAAAATAAATTTAACAAAAAAAAATACAAACAAATAATAATTGAAAAGTAAAAGTGGTGTAACGAGTATTCTATTCTTAGACTAGTCAATTTTTGTCGTTTGTTTAAATACCGGTTCAATTTTTTTTTTAATATTATAATTTAATGTTGAGCGATATGAAAAATAAATTCATCTCATAACTAATTTACATATTGTTAGCGATAAATTAGGATTACTTTGAGTATCAAAGGTGTGAACTGGATTAAAACTGTGGTTTTTTGTTTGTTTTAATGTGTTTTTGTGAATTAATTAATTCAAATTTTAAGATAAATATGAAAGTGATCTTCTTCAATGATCGTCAAATGACCATGGTTAAATTATTTTAATACGGATTTCAATTAGTGAAGTTTTGTTAAAGTTTGTATTGAATTGAATTGAATTAGATAATTAGTAAAGGTTTATTTAATGTTTTTTTTTTTGTAATGAACGTGTGAAATTCATTGAGATAAGAGGCATTTATGTGATAATTTGAAGGTTTGTAGCGAGTTGATTAAGATTTTAAATGAATGTCTGATGAGATATTTAAAAAATTGAACGTAAAAATTGGAGACGAAATCGTTCTCTTGAAACTGTGTTATAATTTCCAAGGAATTTTTAAGGCTTCGCCTTATAAGAATGAAAATGGAATTTTTTGATTCATGGTTTTAATTGAGTCATTTTTTATTGATGTTCATGATCCAAAAAAATTTTCGTATTGATGTGTGATCTCGAATCAGCAAAATAAATAAGTAAATTTATATAAGGCAACGCCTTGAAAATAAGTAGAATTTTTTTTAATTCTAGAAATTTTAAACCGGTCTTAGAAGATCATACGAAAGAAGATTCAATTAAATTTCCAATCATATTACAGATCTTTCACTTAAAAATTTCTTCATGACGTCATACCTGAAATATCGATTTTTAAGCTTAATATTCCCTATTTAGTACAAAAAATAAAAATCATACTTTCATTGATCACCTCTCACAAGAATATAATGAAGTCACCTTAATCAACTCACATTGTGAATAAAAACATATTAAATTGAATTAAAATTAGGACATCATTCATCAAATACTTATTCATTTCACGCAAAAATATTAAATTTTACTACAAAGCTGTTTAAAACGTGAATTTTATCGTTATTTTAAATAAAAGTTATGATGATCAAATATTGTGTAGTAAATCAAAACGTGACTAGGAATTCAATGTAATATTTTTGTTTGACAATGTTAAATAAATAAATAAATGATGGTGATCATTATTGATTACTATTTTTTTTTGCTAAAAAAAGAGAAATTAGATCATTTCACAAAAAAATGAGAAATTAAAGATATGGGAAAATATTAATATCGATTTTCTTTTATTTTTTTTATTGAACTGTTAGGACAAAGCTCAAAATTCAGTCGTATTATAAAAAAACGACATTGATGGAAGTCAAAAAAATTTTAATAATAATATTAAATATAAGATTAGAATAATAAACAAAAATTTTACTCCCACATTATTTACACATCAGAAGTTTCAAGTTAAAAAAAAAACACTTCTACATGTATCTAGTGCTAAAAATTTAAGTAAATTTATGCATTAAAATTCAAACACACGTTTAATGGTTGAGTAGTTAAAAAAAAGTGTTATGAATAAAAGCTTTAATGAAAATTAGCAACAAATTATAATGAACTGTAATAAAAATGATGTTAAAAGTGATTTCACTTCAATTGAGCTCATAATGAATGAGAGAAATCAAAGTTAAATTGATCAATTAAGAGAAATTAATTCACATTTGAATTTTGAACTTAATGATTTTTTTTTGGAAGGATACATAAATGGAGATGCCTGGTATTTTTTAAATTTAGAGGAATTTGGTTTGCCACTAATGTCTGTAACGATCATTCGAGGATTTATTTTAAGACTTAAATATCTGACTATCGACCATTTTGGTAAACTTTCTTCAAATTGAAAAATTTCTTCAAATTCAAAATCGTAATTTTGTTACTATTATTCGGATTACGGTTATCTGCAACACCTTATGTCTCTCTATTGTACATTATTTTAAACATGAACAAAAATAGGGACGAAAAAAAAAATAGGAACGTCAAACTTAACGAAATTCTTCAAAAAATTGATTAAAAGGACGTCAAACTTAACGAAAGTCTTCAAAAAACTGATTAAAGGACGTCAAACTTAACGAAATTCTTCAAAACACTGTTTTAAAAAAAGACGTTAAACTTAACGAAAGTCTTCAAAAAACTGATCAAAAGACGTCTAACTTAACGAAAGTCTTCTAAAAGGTGAACGAATCTGGAAGTAAATGCGATCAGGATCTACAATTTTTCAAAAGGATATTTAAATGGAAACGCCTGGTTTTTTTCATTTTCTCTAATAAAACTAATTTCATTAGTGGCTTTTTTGATCAGAAAAGCTGATTAAAGACCCATATTTGAATTAAATATTTAAAAAAATCTGTCATTTTCATTTATTTCGCTGACTACATTCCATAAGTTCAATCAGTTAATGAGCATACATTAATTGTATGACATAAATATGACTTCACTTCTACATTAAAAATTAAATGACAATCATAACCAACTTGATTTTATGAGTCTTATTATGGCTTGTTAAGTCGATTGCTAAAATTTATCGTTAAATAATTGGACATTAACATGAATTTAAGTGGTACTCAAATGACTTGATCTGAATTTAATACAATGTTCATTGTATGCATTTCCTTGATGCCTAATGTCAAAATATTGAAAGTACTCAAAAAATTATTTGTGACATATTTAAGCAAAATTTCACAATAATTCTCTATTTAAAAAAAAAAAATATAGAATAAGTTAATACTGAAATTTTACAAGTCACGACATATTAATTACGGAGTGTCGAGATGATCAATTCCAAACATCTAAATCAGTATATGGTTGAGTTTCAGTTAAAAATTTAATTCGTCATCAAAATAATAGTCACTTAATAAAATTTTAAGTCGTATTCAGTACAAAAAACATTTTTTTTTCTAACCATCTGTTATAATTTATTTAAAATTTAATTTTTTTTCTTTTAATTCTCTGTACAATTCAAGTCAAAATGTGCAAGGATAGTACTAAACTGAAATACTATGAAAATGTGTATTAAAGAAAGGTGTAAAATTAATCTTTTTATGGCACATACAAGGCAGTAATGCACAATTAAATAGCACTTTATGACCTTGACAGTTTATTTTTATAATTTAATATGTTAATTTTTCGTTAAATACACTAATAATGTGTGTCATACAGTGTGATTGAACAACAAAACTTAACTAATCGTTGCAATGTTTAAACACATTTATTTTATTTTCCTAATTTGAACATGAGTTTGTTTTTTCTTTATACAAGTTGTCAATTATTGCAATTATGTTGACTCTAGAGATAGAGATACAATAATCATCACACCTGTGGTTACGTGCATTTAAAATTAAAGTAAAAATAGATTTTATTATTATTATTATTATAATTTTATAATTATAATTTAAATTTACGGCCAAATCACATCATATGAAAAGCTAATAATGTTTAAATGTCTATAATAATAAATATAAATTGTTGTTACACAGTCTCAGTGTCAAGTTCATTTCATTATAAAATGTTTTATTTTTATAAGCAAATTATAGCTGCCATACGCAAAATTTATGCAAACAAGTCAAGATGAGATCACACCAATTTGTGTATGTATGTAGTGAATCAAGCTGTGCCGGTATGTAAGCACTTGGTTTTTATATGGATCTTAAATTAATATGAATTTGTATGGTTATGTGCAAAGAGTTGGATGTTAGGTCAATTATTTAATTTTTGTGAGAAATTTAAGTCTTTTTGAAGTGATACAAGCGAGCGTGTAAAGATTTTTGGGACGAAGTGTCTGTAGATGCTTGATTTGCATCGGCTAATTTTATAAAAGTGTCATTTTAGAAGAAACCTTTGAGAAATCATTTTGCTTCTTTTCTTAAAGTAAGTTATAAAGTCTTTTGAGTGAAATCCCATAATATTCTGTCTCCAATATGAAGTTACTATCCACAAAATAGCTCTGCTCAAATCATTTTAACGTCAGCTTCTTTCCAGGCCGATTCTTCTTCATGTAATTCCGTTAACCCCTGCGTGACCTGGCATCCACATCGATCTATCATCAAGGCGTTAACTTAGTACTTTCACAGAAAGTGTAGCACCAGCACTGAGTTGATCATTCATGATTCCAATCCCTGAAAAGTTAATCGACTATCTGAAATTTTCCTTAAGTATCATCTTCAATTAAATCAACGAGCACATCACAAATTAAAACATGTCATATTCCTTATCGACTTTCATCTTGAAACCAAAAATCTTTCATTAAATCAAATATCAAAACTTTTCATCGATATTTCCATTAAAGGCAAGATTTCACATTAATCGATGAATAATTTCTTCACTAATCACTTAAAAGTTACATGAGATCAACGTACCATT
>LN483511.1:73746-205571 GCA_900002565.1 Culicoides sonorensis | reverse complement strand
AAAAGAAAGTCAAAAAAAAATGTCAAACCATTTTTGGATCCTAATCTGTCCTAATTTGGAATTGATTTGCAAAAAACTTAAATACAAAGTTAAATATAAATTTTTAGTAAAAATAATATCTTCAGGCAATAAATTTCTCGATCTTAACTTTTAAACTCGTGGGTGCTTCGTTTTTTCTGTTGTTGTTGCATTATATGTCTGAATGTGACTTGAAAATAAAAACTACTGTTGGACCATGTTAGAAACCTGAAAATAATTATTTATTGCGTGTTTTATTGACTTTTGAATTGTGAATTATTCGGCCTCAGACAAATCATAAATAAATAAAAAGTTAATAATATTTACTGTAATGTAATAGGTAGTTACCGGTAATAATAATATTAATAAAATTATTTTCGAAGGTGTTAAATGGAGGTGGAAAAAGTACAGTTTTTAAATTGATATTATTTTTATTGACTTGTCTTGAAATAAAGTTGTACGAAATGTGATATGAGGGTTGAAATTTCTGAAATGTGAAATATTGTATCAAGTACAATTCAAGTGAATTTTACTTTAAAATAAAGTGACATCATAGAAGTAAAACGTGATCTTTTTTATACTTAATTCTAGAATTTATGATCAATTTTTTCATAAAAGCTAAATCAAAATAATGATTAAAGAATAAAATGTCATAGTTTAAAAGCAACACCCGATTCATTAACTCTGGGATTACATTCAAATGAGACGCTCACTTCAATGTACATTTTGGTTTTTTTTCTCAAAATCTTATATATGAGATCATATTGGTACTAATTTTTTTTTTAAATTTTTACTTTCATTTGCACAGTGGCAGGACACGAACGACTTTGGTCGAAAAAAGGAAATTCGAACTTATATGTATAAATTGCGTGAGGCAAGATTACGTGATTTATATGACATGGATGCAACAGGTGCTAATTATAATGTCTCTAAGACAAGCAGTCATGGTGACTTGGTAGCTGATCATAGTTTTGCTAGTATGAAAGCTAAGGAAGTCAGAGATTCGGAGAGTCCGATCAGGTAAATAAAAATACAATTAATTTTTAAGGAAATTATAATTCAATGTTCTATTTTAATAGAGACAATCGTGGTGGAATAATTCGCCCAGCAACAGGTGAATGGAATGTAATCTCATCCACAGAACAGAGTTCTGATGGAAAGGAAGCCAAACATCACACTTTGGCAACCACTGGTGGCGTTAAAAACATATCTGGTGGTAAGAAAACGTTTGCTGGATTGGAAGAAGAACAATCACATCGTCGTGTCGAAGGTGACGATAAGAATTTCAAGCGAACAGAAGGTCAATCTTCCACAACACAATTATCCGAGCATACAGTTACTGGAAATGAGCAAGATGGCAAAGTTGAAAAGTTCTCGAAATCATATCAAACATCATCTTCACGTGTGACTCGAAGTGGTAAAACCATTACAAATGATTTTGATTCTCCTGATTTTGCTCCAGTTCAACCAAGATCAAGTGCCATTCATAGAAATGAAAAATATGATGAGAATCTTACGAGACATGATAGTCGTCAATCAATGACAACTTCAGAAAATATATCACGCAGAGAATCAACAAATCGTAATCAAGAACAAATTTATCGGGAAAACGTGAATCAACAACAACAACAAAGCAATCAGTATTCTAAAAATACTTCAAGTACTCATCAAACAGATCATCAAAATCAACAAGTACAACAAAATGTACAAAAAACCGATACTCAAAATATATCTGGTCAACATTTGCAAACATCTCGTGATCCCAATAGAGTTGTTGAAGCTTTTCGTTTAGCTGAAAAACCTGGTCAGGTGGTTGCTCGTACAGTTGTTCACACAAAACCAGATACAGTCTGTATTACTGAAACAAAAGTACTTACAGATGGTACAAAAGTGACAACAAAACGTTATGAAAGAGTTTCGACGCAATCTGATATTCAAACATTACGAAAGCAGTATAATGCCATTGATTCAAGTAATACAACAACGAGAACAAGTACTACTGATAAGAAATTTACTGATGAAATGACGAATCAGCAAACAAACTTGAGACAATCCAGAGCTCCTGAGAGAACGACAATTGATCAAAGAACAAAGATTGATCAGAACAATGCTCAAGTGAAGAAAATTCAAATCAATCAAGAAGAAACAGAAACAGTTACAAAATCGAAAATTATCAATACTGATGGAAAGGAAATTTATGTAACTCCAGGTCAAAAAATTGTTGTTGAAATTCCAGGTACTAACGTTACAAGAGTTGAACGTACCGAACACAGAGAAACTTTAACTAAAATCCCTGGTGAATTACCAGCCGAACAAGATGTTGTAATTGAAGAACGTTTTATCACACATTACGACAACAAGGATAAAGTTCGTCGTGATAGTTATACAAAAACTGAAGTAACAGAAAAAGTTGTTGATGAACAAAACATTCAATCAACATCAAATAAAACAATTTCACAAAAACAACGTCAACCAACCCAACCTGTTGACTCACGTAATGTACGTGATACTCGTATTTCAGTTGAAATTGATAAAACTCATCAAGCATGGGCTTCAAGTTTACGGTGCATTACTCCACCACCAGAGGGTCAAGCTCAGCCAAACTTTCAATCACCGTCATCAAAAAGACCATCTCGTAGAAGTCCTTCACGTGATTCAGATGTAACAAAAATCAGTAATACAACTATTACAAGGTCAACTCAGTACATTCCAAGTTCAAATGTGAGTAAGAAAACGGTTACAACTGAATTTCGAACACAAATTCAGTCACCTGATCGGAGACCAACTGTAAAAGGAGGTAGACCCCAACGTCCAGGTACAGATTCTGAAAGTGAAGATCAGATCTCACGGAAAACGTCACTGCGTAAAACATCAACTGATCGATCAGAAAATATTCGTACTGAAACAAATAAGTTTATTCGTAATGAGAGCACTGTTACAGGTAATTAAATTAATGAATTATATGTTTTGGGAGAATAACGGGAATCCCTTTCTTTTTACGAGTTTTTTCAACGGGATATATTGAGCCATAGTCACTATCATCACTTTCCGGGTCATTTCTCCTTTTTCTTGATGGGTCAAGATTAGTTGAACTCTAATAATTTAATATAAAATCAAAAAATCCGTTTAAAGTTTGTTCAAAGAATTTTTACCACTCCATTGTATGTTTCAGATTTCTTTTTCTCTATTTCGTTTTGTACATTACGAGGATTTTGAACTGTATACATTTTGAAGAAGATTTTAAAAAATTAATATTGACACAAAAATCAATGATAACTAACTTTATGCTAATCTTTTATTTGTTAATACTTAATTATTTTGATTTTATTTTATTTTCAACAACAGATAACAAAGTGACAAAATCAAAACCAGTTCTAAAACGTACAGAAACTTATGAAGATCGTTGTAAATTTTTAATTGGAATTCCAGATAAACCTACGACTCCAACAAACCGTCAACGTTCAGAGGATAATTTGACTCCACGTAAACCTAACAAGAGTGTAACTGATGATATAGATACAAAGCAAAAAACAGTGAATCAATTTACAAAAACAACATCTGATATTACTTTTGATAAGAAGACTTTACGCACGGCGCAAGTTAATGTCGATAAAAGTTCTCCTAAGAAACCTACATACAAAACAGAACTCAAACGTACAATTTCACCTGTAGATGAAACTTCTGATGAGACTAAGAATACGAGTGATACAGTTAGTTCAACATTGAAAAAAGTTAGACCTTCTGATTCAGTTCCAAGAGATCAGAGTCCGGCAAATGCAACAACATTTACAACTAATGAAACAGAAACAATTACAATCACTAGAACTGATAATAAACCAGTCAAAGAACCTAAAAAGCCAAGTCAAGACACAAGAAAAACTGTTAATCGTCGATTTGATGAATATACTTCAACAACAGAAGATGAAGAATATTCAACAACTACAAAAACACGGAATGAAAAAAGAAACTCTTCGATTAAAGATTCGACCTATGATAAAATTACTTCTAAAACACCGGATTCAAATAAACCTCAAAATAAAGGAACATATAAAGTCACAGAAACTGTTGAGATCACTAAAACTGTGATTGATGATAAGAATAAAACTTCAACAACAAAAAAACCTTTGAAGAAAGGCTCTAATCTGGTCACTGACTCTGATGATGAAGACGTAAGAGAAACAAAAGAACGTCAAACTTCATCATTTACAGATGAAACTATTAGTTCAACTTTGAAGAAAACTGATACTACATTTGATTATCAAACTTCAAAAGATGAACTTTTTAATCAACCTTCTGCAAGAAAACCACAGGATAAACAAAAACCAAGTAATGATTTTATTAATAACGAGAGAATTAATTCTACAACTACTACATCGGAAACTGTTACAAATAAACTTGATTCAAATTCTATTTCAAAACCTAAAGATAAAAAACCATACGATTGCAATGATCAATTACCATCTTCCAAAACTAGAAACGATAAGTTCACAAAATATGAAACGGAAACTGTTCAAATAACAAGATCAGTCAATGATCAACCAGAACAAAGACCATCAGGTAAAAAACCAGTTCTCAAGAAAGGTCCTAAGCTAGACACCGATACTGATGAATATGAGGAAACTATTGAACGTCGTACATCATCATATGCTGATGACACAATTAGCTCAACTTTAAAGAAAGTTGATACAACCTTTGAATACAATCCTTCAAATGATCAAAGCGAACCAGAGAATGAACCGTGGCATTCAGCTTCATCGAATGAACCTCATCCAAGTGATAAACTAAAGCATGATGAGTTCGTTAAAAATGAACAAACTCATACCAATAACACTTATAATGTTGTTCAAAAACAAAAAGTTGAACACATTGATGAAACTTATGAGTCAAGCGATTACGAACGAAAAGTGTCAACAACATATCTTGATGATACTGTTAGTTCTAACTTGAAGAAAGTTCATCCAGATGATATTGAAGACCATCATAGAACTCGATCAAGGTCACGTGACAAGAGTCCAAGTGTAACATCGAATACGAATCAACGTGATACAAGAAATAAAGAAAAACCAATTTCAGAACATGAACCTTGGCATCAAGCAACATCAAATGAGCCACATTCAAGTGATTATCAAAGACCTGCTTATGATTTTATCACAAAAGAAAGAATTTATACAGATACAACTACAAGGGAAGAGAAAAAACATCCAAAAAAGTATGATGATAAACCATCTCATAAAAATACAGAAAAAATTGAACGTATGGAAGAATCTTATGAATCAAGTGATTATGAACGCAAAGTTTCAACAACATATCTTGATGATACCGTAAGCTCTAACTTGAAAAAAGTTCATCCAGATGACATAGAAGACCATCATAGAACTCGATCAAGATCACGTGATAAGAGTCCAAGTTTAACATCGAGTACGGATCAACGTGATACAAGAAATAAAGAAAAACCAATTTCAGAACATGAACCTTGGCATCAAGCAACATCAAATGAACCTCATTCCAGTGATTATCAAAAACCTGTTTATGACTTCATTACACAAGAAAAAAGTCATACAGATACAACTCATAGAACTGTGAAAAAAGATAAACCGAAAGGTTTTAATGATCAACCTGATGATTATCGTTCAACTACTCGTAAATCTGAAAGAATGGAGGAGTCTTATGAATCAAGTGATTATGAACGGAAGGTTTCAACAACATACCTGGATGACACTGTAAGTTCAAATTTGAAGAAAGTTCATCCAGATGATATTGAAGATCATCATAGAACTCGGTCGAGATCACGTGATAAGAGCCCCAGTGTGTCATCTAACGTTGAATTTACAAAACGAACTACAACAATTGAAGATGAAGTAAAACTGTTAGAAAACTATCAAAAAACAAGACCAAATCAAAAACCTAGGTCTAAACCTAAAACTAAAAAACCAACAGATTCAGAATCGGATACTGATGAAGAAGATCTTGTAGTTGAACAATACAATGTTGATACTACAACAGGTAAAATTTCAAGTTACGATGATGAAACAGTCAGTTCTTCATTGAAGAAAATAAAAACTGAACCAATTCGTGAAAAAAGTCCACGTAGAGTCGTCAAGCAATTATTTGAAGAAGAAACAGATGAAAAAGAATTTTCATCAAAAATTGTAACAAACAAAAAAGTTACTGAAATAAAACAATCCTTTGAAGAACCTAAACCCAAAAATGTAACCCCTAAACCAACAACTAAAATCATTAAAGAAGAGAAGATAACAAAGGTTCGAGAGGTTTTTGAAGGTCCAAGTAAAAATCCTACTGAAATTGTGAAAAACATTAAAGTAAAGAAAACTGTTGATGATAGAAGCAGTGAATTTATAACAAATGAAATTACAACATCAAAACCAACTGCAAAACCAACAACAAATAAACCAGAAAAAGTTGATGAAAGTACACGTTTTATTAAAACAGAGGAACGTTTCACTGCGTCCAACACGATGCGCCAAGCAACTCCAACGGTTACAAAAAAATCTACTCCAAAAAGTAAAGAGGATAAGCCAAGACGTGGATCAATTGTTGAAATTACAATTGATGTAAAAGAAGACGTTGTAGATGATCAGAGACGTCCATCTAATTCTCGTCCCAGTCGTACTCATGATAAAAAAGGAGTCACTAAAACAAAAACTGTTACCACAACAGTTCGTAAGGAAATTGAGGATTCAGATGAGCAATATTCAAGCAGTGATAACAGACGAAATAGACGACCAATAGCCAAAACAACAACTGATGAGTCTCCTCGACGAAAAATAGTGACTGAAACAATCACAATTAAAAAAGACGTTGATGATGAAACGGTTAATCGTATAAAAACAAGAGAAGAGTTGAAATCTTCCACAGTAAAAAAGAATTCTAAAATATCATCAAATGATGAAAAAACTCCAACAAAACCTAAACCAATTAAAACGTCGGATGTTGACTCACCTAAAGTTGGTAAACATCAAAAGAAATGCATCACAACTAAAACAATTAATTTAACAACAAAAACAATCAATTCAGATAATCTACAAGAAAATATCATAATTGATATTCAAAAGGCAAAATCATCACGAGAACCATCACCAAATAGACTTATTCCTGTTCCAGTATCCCCTGATAATGAACATGTTAAGACTTTACCTCAGCGATTCCCTGATAAAGTTGTTGAGCCTGATGATGTCAAACAGAAAAGGAAACCTGTTGTTAAAAATATTCCAATATTTGAAGAGCAAACAAATGATTTTGTTGGAATTAAAATTGAAGAAGTTGATGATAGTACAATTGATATTCGTGAAACATCAACCAATTATACACACACTGAAGTGAGTAGTGACGATGATGTTGCAACATTATCAGTTTCACAAAAAGTCAGTAAATTCATAACTGAAGCCGAAAAGTTGAAAAGTCCATCACCATCTCGTTCGACTAAATTTGATCGTGATGTTAATTTTGACAAGAAACGTGAAAGATTTATCAATGAAAAAATCATTGAGGAAGCTTCTGAAAGTGAAACTGAAACAATTACTCGTAGAAAAGAGTCAGTGGATACTTATTCTGATCGCTGCTTTTTGGACAAAAAACCAAAATATCCCGATTCTCATGAATCATCTCCAATATTAACGAGAAAACTTAGCGATAGGTTCGATGATCGTCATACTAAAGAAAAGTCTCCAAGTGTTACATTGAAAAGTACAGAAGTTGTTCAAAATATTACAAAGAAAACAACTCAGAAATTTGAGACAAAAGATTTTGATCGCCCTGTAACGAAAGAGTCATCACCTGTTTCATTGAAAAGTACCGAAGCTGTCAAAAAAGCAAAAGCCATATTTGAAACGAAAGCTAGTCCAAGTCTTGGAACAACGCCATCAAAACCAAGACCATTTTTATATGATACAAAAACAGCTGTAAATGAAGAAGATTTTGAGAAAAAGAATATAACGCTTGTAGAAGCATATGAGGAAAAAATTGTTCCAAGATCTGCATACAAAACATATAAAAAAGATCAAACTCCGGAAAGGCAGAGTTCACGATCACGACTTGAGGACGAAATCATCCCTATACGTGATAGTGATGAATTAATTTCAGCTTCTCGTCCATACAGTAAAACACCAGAGCGAGAGCCAGTTAAACAGAGTCCAGTAAAACAGAATCCTGTTAAGACAAGGGAAGAACCTTCATATTTACGAAAAGAAACACAAAACTATGAAAGCAGTTACAATACTAAAACAACATCAAAATCTCCAAGACGACCATCAAACGATAATCCATCACGAAATTCTAATCCTAGTCGTCCTTCGTATGACGAATCACCTCAAAGAAATAACCCACAAAGACGTGACAGTAGTGGAAATGCACCACATAATCCAAATCGTCGATATTCGTCTGAAACTCCACCTTATATGAAAGATGCAGTATCAACAAAAAAAGATATCTTTGAGAAAAAAATTACAACAACCAATACCGAAACATTTGAACGAAGAAAATCAATGTCACCTCAAGTGGAGGACCTGGAAAAACCAGTTTATAACAATAAATCACACACGAGTAAAGTTGAGTATGAACGGTCATCATCAAGAGAACTTCCATCGTATATGAGTCCAACAGTTTCATCACTTGTGCACAGTAATCGCAAATTTTCAATTGAAACCCAAGTAAAACAGGTTCAAAATGTTGTTGAAGAAGATGAACATGTAGAAGAAATCGTGCTTAAAAATAAACGGCCATCATATCAACGCACACCATCAAAGGAGACTCCACGAAAAATGAGTGTTACAGAAGGCAATATTGAGGATATATTTGATTTGGAAATTCTTGAACGTATGCTTGAAACAGTTGTAGGATACGAACAACGAAGACGCATCCGTGCACAAATACGAATCGTAAAGAAATTGATAACGGAAGGTAAAGTAACAACTGATGGCAATGTAAGCACAAAATTAACGACTAAAACAACCACGACAACACGTCGTCAAAGTAGTGAACATACTGCACCCCAAACCAGAGATTCACATGTTGTAGAGTCGTATCACACAGTTCGTAATATGAGTCCAGCAACTGCAAAGAGAACGACAACTACAACAGTTGAAGAATATCGTGCGAAAAACAATGAACAACCTAAATTGGTTAAGAAAGAGACCCATAAAACAGTGTCAGGATATGGAACACCAAAACGCACTACACCCCAAAAGTCAACTGCAAAAACAACAACGAAACAACAAGAAACAAAAACTTCACAAAGAACCACAAATAGAGAAGAATTTGGTGTAACACCAGCATTTGAAGATGGTATGCCATTATTTGGATTGAAAGCTCTCAGAAAAAGAGATGGACCGTCCTATGTTCAATCAAAAGGTAATTCATTTCAATTAATGATTTTGTTTTATTTTAATTTAATTTAATTCTAGTAACTGGAACTACGGTGACTGAGAAGCGTTATTCCGAAAATGGCAAAGCCCCGATAGGTGAAAGGAAGGTAACACATTATTCAACTGATCCGAGTGATCTTGAAAAGTTACTTGACAAAGATCAACGTACACCATCGGAAATCCGTGAAAAACTCTTTGAGCGTCAACATTCACGTTCAAAGGGAATCAGTGCAGTGACCTTGATAGAAAAATTCGGTGAAGATATTGAACAGGAACGTGCTATTCTTGATAATGTCTCTGAGCCATCAACTGTTGCTACCAATACTTCACGTACTAGTCGTAAATCGGTAGAAGCTCTCAAGCAGAAATTTTCAAGCATGGATCAGTCATCTTCTGTAACTGAAACAACTACAAGTTGTTATCCAAAAGCAGGTTTAATTTTGAGATCTCAATCTAGATCAAGTCGATCATCAACTCCAGGTGCCTCGAGTTTCCGCTCTGGTTCAGTCGATTTTGATGAATCAGATGTTGAAATTCGATCTCTCACCCGGAAAACATCACGTGAACGAATCAGTTCATCACGACAAATTGTCTCACATGATCCTTTTGAGGATGATGAAGGAGCAACTAAAAGTGTCAAACGAATTACAACGAAAATAACGAAATCAGGTGGTGGAAATAAAGTTGAATCTTTCCTAGATTCAGATAATAAAGTGACAGACATCCAAGATTTATTGTCACGAATGAAAGCATTAGATAATGGTTCGTTAGTTTTTTTATTCAATGCAATTCAATTTAAAATAAAATTATTTTTTTTAACAGCTCCCAAAAAAGCAGGCGAAACTTCAGAAGATCACGAAGCACGTGCACTACTCAACCGATTTCTAGGTGCTACCGTTTTAATGAGTGGTGCTGAACAAATCCTGTCAGATTCAGGTGACTCTGGAATCGCAAATCAAAAGGTCAGTTGACTCTCTTTATTAATATTTAATATTATTTTAAAAAAAACTTGAAACAATAAAATTTAAACTCTTCCATGTAAATGCGTCACAATAGCATCTTTTTATATTTAACTTGGGGCAAGCACTTTGTTTCATACACATTTTCTTTCTAACGACCATCAATCACATGTGATACACGAAGAAAAAAATCAAAACAAAAACATTCAAACAAAGAGAACTCTCACACACATGTTTTTTTTTTCATTGATGTCTTCAAAAACTTTGACAGAGAGTGAGAGAGAAAAATAAATGAGTGCGCATTTTAATTCAAACTTTGATTTATTTGATTGCGCATCACACACACAACATGTGTGTAGTAAATTTATATTATTTTACATTATGAGTTTTATATTCTTGCTAATTTTTGAATAAATTTATCTCATTCAGCTCAGTTGTGTTTGCGACGTTTGCTAAACAAGTTCGTTCAGAAAAATACTTAAGTGAGCCGAGAATTAAAAATAAAATTTAAACTTAATTTTAATGGAAAATGTTTAATTGAAAGTCATTTTTCAAGGAAATTTATACGAAGAAAAAAAAAATTTGGATACAAAAAATCAAAGAAAATTATTAAAATAAAAATTACTAGCAAAATAAAAACATATCAAAAAAAATATAATAAATTCACTTAACGAAAAATATCAGGTGAAAATATTTGAACAGTGCAGAGAAAAATTTTATTATTACATAAAGAAAAGAAAATTCACTGACAAAAAAAAAATTAAAGGTAAAAAAAAATATTTTAGAACGTTAATTTTATGTGTGTGTTAAAATACGATGAAAAAAAAACTGTTTTAAAGTAAAACAAAATTTTTTTTTTGAATTGAATTTAATTATGATTTAGTTTTTGTTGCATTTATGCTCCGATGATTAGAACTGCAGTTAAAAAACTATCAAAGTGTGAAGACAAACTAAAAAAAAATAATGTTGGAGCAGAATTTTTCCGGAGTGATAAATTTAATAAGCATATAACTGGAAAAAAAATCTCAAATAAAATCAAATTAGACTAAATGGAAATAATAAAAATAAAAAAATTGAATGATGATTAGTAATTTGCGCCTATTTTGGACATACACATGCTAAACGTACGCTATGCAAGTAGATTTTTGTGTGAAAAGTGTATGTGAGATAAAAATAAAATTTTCTTTTAAATCAACGCTTTTTACAACATCCAACAAAAATAGAATCGTTTCAGTGTATAACGTGCATGAATAAAATGCGAAGATTTTGTATTAGACAGGAATGATGGAATTTAATGAAAGAACTACAAAATTGAATTGAAACATTTCCGAACGTTCTGGTTAATAAGCTCATTTTCCAAATTTAAATATGTTACACACATTCAAGATAAATGTTGAGGAAAAAATTATCCGAATGCTCTTGAACTGACGATAAATTTAATTTTTTCAAAAAAAAAATAATTTAATAAAAATAATAATAATAATGAGTTAAGTAAAACACATGCAAAAATTACATGGAAAACACTTGTCCAATAACTTTAAATGTCAGAAAATGACTTTAAAAATTCAAATTATAAATAAACTGAAATAATTTTTTATGGTTTTTTTTGTTGTTTGAAAAATAACCTTAAATTTATTAATTAATTTATTTGAGAAATGAACAATGTTATGGAATTTACATGAGACATTTTGGGATGAAAGTAAATAAAATGAGAAAAATGCATTAATTTTATGAAGTATTTTAATTAATCATGATTTTGTTTGGTGTATTTGGAATTTAAATACTGAAGATGACAAGAAAAATATTTTGTGATACCAAAATATTCAGTTTGAATTGAATTTTTTAACCTTTTCGTGTCAAAAGGGCTACTTGGAATCAATTTTTTCAAGGACTCGAAAACTCAAAAGAGTTCAATGATATCAAGAAAAAATCTGAACAAAAATTTTGAATATCAATCCAAAAATAAGATTTATCTTTCGAGCATCTTTTCGAACGTGTACAAAGCCAGATCACATTGAAAGCTTAAAACGCCCGCAGTACAACGTGACTTTGTCCACAGATAGAGATCATTGATTGACGCTTACAGGACATTTATTGAATGAAATTTTTATCGCATTTCTAGTTAATTTGGAACAATAATTCAATAACACTTTTAGTCTATGCATATTATGCGGGGTGGCCTGCGGGGCGTTTTCAAATTAGAGTGCTTCTCTTGAATGATCAAACCGTTTTTTTCGAAATTTTTGAAGCTAAGGTCTAAAATCGTTGAAGAAAAATTATTTGTAAACATGAGAACTATCAAAAGCCGATTCTGCTTTAATTCAAGCTAAGCCCAGAAACTCACAAGTCTTGGGCATACCTCAATTTATATCGAGGTGACTATAATCGGACTCATTGAACGATTTTAGTGGTGTCCTTATTAAGCAAGACGTAACCTCAATCCAGATTTTTGTGCTGATTGGAAGACCTTTCAATTTCGAATCAAATATGGATCAAAAACCAGCCAAGTGTGCGACCAAGGGTTAAAACCAAATTCAAAACTACAATTAAACGTATATTGTTTATTTGTTTACCTCTTGTAATGTACGATGTTTACTTTTAGTTCTCTTATTTTGTAGTAAATTTTAAATTTTTATATGGCAATTTATCAGATCTGGCTACCAATTGCACAAAATATATTTTTAGCGTGAGTTAATTTTAATTTAATTATAGAAATAAACGCTAATTGTAATGAACTTCTCTGTGTACATTCAGAGATGCTATTAATGGAAATTTTGATTTGATTGCCTTTTTTGGCAATGTGTATCTTAAAATCAGACAATAAATGATTATTTTATCAGATATTGCGAGCTCGAGCTTAATTTTAATTGAAAATCAATCAAATTTCATAATTTCTCTATTAATAAAAATCTCTCCTGATGATATTTTATCATAAATAGTACCATTTAAGTAGATCCGTAAAAAAATTCACATCAAACACGTTTAATTATAATTTCAATGATATCAAATCAGTGATAAGACCTATAATTGACTTTACATAAAAACATAAAACTATCATCTCACAGCATTAAATGGAGGTGAAAAAACATGGATTTTACTCTCTCATGCACCAATAATTAAATTCATTAAATTGGCTTTAATAACAATAATTTTTTGTATTAAAAGTTATTTTGTTGCTGCCTCATTTTTTTCATTTTATTTTAAATCAAAATTATAAGCAATTGCACATATTAAAAAATAAAAAAAAAATTATCTTTTTATGAGAGCAGAGTAAACATTTTATATATTATTTGATAAAGAAAAGATAAATTAATGTTATTTAAAATGTACTCCGGTTTGATTTTATGCTTTGATGATTGTTGTGGTGTGTGTTGGTTGATGTGGTTTTTATGCAATTATTATTATGATATGATTTGGTCTTATATTCATTCATTTATTGCTATTATTAAGTAATAATGTTTAATAACTTTGAAATTAGATTGCAAGTGAAAACTCACCGGAATCACCTTAATTTGGTTCATAAAAAAATATTTGAATAGAGAAAATACGTTTAAATTTCCATTTGAAATATTTCACGTGTAATTTTTTTGTATGAATTCCAGTCACACCTATATTTTGACAATGAATCAGTACATCACCCAAAAAGCATCATCAGCACTCAAGCAAATTACATGTAAAAAATGAGTAAACGTAATTTTTGATAGTTAATCCAAGTGTATTTTCATACAAACAGACTAAATCTGACTTTAACTGTAAAAGTATTACAATTATTGGCCCTAATTTCTTCATTTTCAGTACAGTTCGATACAAAAAAACGAAAAGAGAGTTCATGAAACCGTAAAAACAATTATGTCTAAAATGTTCCTACAACATTTTATTTTATATTTTTTTTCATTATAATTTAAATAAACAGTGCAGCTATTTACGAATAAATAAATGGGTGACAATATAAAATAATTACATATTACATACACGCTTTAAAATAATTTTTTTTTTGTGTTCATAAACTATTATTCCATTTTTGTTTTGTTTGTTGTACTATAAATTTATGGATATTTGAAACAAGAAAAAAAAAGTTTTTTGTAGAATGGTGAATCCAAATTTGAATGGATGTAAAAAATTATTATTATTTGTCAATGTGCTTGATACAAAAATTAACACTTTGATGCGTGCTTTTCAAATTCCATACAAAAATCCATCGTAAGTGAGCGAAGCACCATCAAACTGGAATAATTTTTATCTGAAGAACCTTCTTTAGATCGATGAAAACTTCGGATTTTTGTATGAAAATCATTAAAGTCACTTAAGAAACATTTTAAGAGCAATTTATTTCCTACAACTTTGCTGAAAACACTATAAGTGAATTTCGTTTGTAAGACCTTGAAATTCGATACTTAAACGAGCTACGATGGCTTATTTATATTTTAATCTCCAAAAACGCATGTTTATTGTACTAGACCACTAAAAGCAATGTTTGGCAAAGTTGAAGATTTTTGCAATACCTACAACTTTCTCATACAAAGAAATGATCTTTTTCATACAAAGTTACGAGAAAAATGAGATAAAAATATCTTCTTATTATTGTTGTCCATACTCTGAACCCAAAACCAGTGGGGCACCAGTCGGTACATGACAGTTTTTATGACCCAATTTCGCTTATGGTATTGAATTTTAATCTGACTCACATCAATCCCATTTGTTAACCCAAAAAGTGTACATCAAAGTGTTAATTCAAAAAGCGTGTCATCGTTGTCGTGCAAACAAAACAGTAGAATTAGGTGATAGACATTTATATGAATTTGTTTCTCTTTTGGCACAACGTTACATATGACGAATATTAATTTGAATTTTACAGTCTAAATTATCCAGATCAAGTTCAATTACATGTAACAATTTCATAAATATCACATTAAAAAACTTCATAAATGTAATGTAGATCATATTGTGTAAATTTTTTAAATGAAAATAACTCTTCATACAAAAAAAAAAACAATTTTTAATGACTTCTGTTACCTAAAAATAAAAAATAACAAAAAATAAAAGTCTAAATCATCATTCTATGTTTATATTTCTTACGCAAAATAAAATTCCTTCGGCATGTCGTGTAATATGATTGGAATGTGATTTACGCCATGAAAAATGTCGTCTGTACAATTCGTTGACCACAATTTCTATCATCGCATATGTGAACAATAAGAAGAAAATCACCTTTGTCAAAATGAAAAACTTTTATCTCACTCTCAATGTAAAAAAAATGTTTTGTCTGTCAAAATGCAATAATGAATATACATTGAAGAAAATTTCTTTTAATTCAATAAAAATTTCAAATATTAAATTAAATTAAAATATTTTTTTTCTCACTTAGAAATTAAGATGAAGATAAAAGTGCAACCCACAGCTAATTTTCTATTTGATTTATAATCAAATTTTATGTAATCAAGTGATAAATTTTCGACTTCATTCTACATTTTTGTAAGAAGAAGAGACATTTCTTGAATGATCTAAATAATTAACACTTGTGTGTGACTTTCACTTCTAACACCTCTTAATTAATGTTTACTTTAATAAACTTAGAGGAGAATTAAACAAAAAAATATATAATTTAAAAATAAATAAAATAAATGTTTATCTATTATTATAAATGATCTTGAGTTGAAGTGTGTGTGTGTGTGTGTGTGTGTGTCACATCATGATCGTTAATGTACATCATTTAGAGATTAGATTGAGTATGAAAGTGCAATACACTCAATTGTGTGTCAATAGATAATGATGATTGTACATTATGAATGATGATAACATAAATTGCAGTATTATGAGAACGTTTATTAAGGTTTTTGTATTTCATGTTCACTTTTAAATGTATAAAGCCCTTTAATCACTTGTCTCTACCTCAATTTTGCTTGTAAAAGTGACTTTATAATCATATTTCTTAACCCTTTCTGGCCGAACGGATTTTAAATTTCTAATTTCATAGAGACTTCTTTTTACTTAGATTCTGATTAATAGGATGTTCATTTTGGCCTGTACTCAGAACATCAGTTGAGTGCGTTGTGCAACTCCTAAATCATAAGAGGACCTTAACTAAGGATGGAGTTTTTCTTTTAGGGGGAGGGACAGCAAAAATAGCATAAAAGTAGGCCGGTTAAAGCCACTGTGGAGAAAAACTAGACGATTCAAATCGATTTTTTTGATAATTAGAGTTTTTAAAGCTAAATTCGACATAGCCCGAATTTGTACGCTCCCTAAATAAAGTCAATTACTGATTCGCATTGGGACATTGGCCATACGGGCAATCTGGCAAATGCCAGAAAAGTCGTATTCGATCGTTTTGCAAAAGTAAAGTTCAGCGCTAATTTTAAAGAAAATCATAAAGAATGCCAGGGCCGTTAATAGTTTTCAATCCACCCCTGCCGCATGCGAGTACCGAACTGCCAACTTTAAGATTGATAATTCAGCACGCTTAGCAGTGTGCTGATGACTTAATTTGAAAATCATGGACATATCAGTTCGCCAAATAGATCCATTGAGACAAAATGAGAACTTATAATAAATTTATTTAAATGTGATCCATTGACAAGTGAAGGGTTTATTAGATCAATTAGATTTTTTCAACGATTAATTTAAAAAAATGGCTTTAATCTCTCAGAGCCGATGAAATTCAATTATCATTATGATTATGATACAAAAAAATAAAAAAAAAAACAAAAGATTTCTTATCAAGGTGGTCTCTTTACATGACTTTCCGTTATGATTTTAGCAATTTAACTTTAAAAAACTATTTATTGCATGTTGTAAAAATGTATGATGAGTAAAATGTTTAAACAAGAATTTAATTTAAAATAAAATGTATCATAAAAACCCAACAAAATCTACATGAAACTTGTTTGAATGTTTATGGCGCCAGTTTTATCGAAATTTTATTTAGAAGTTAAATTTTGTACTTTAATTTCCCAGCAATCTAGTGTGAATTTTTGACTGATTAGTTTCACAGATTTGTAAAATAGATATGTTAATTAAAAAATAACAGATTTATTGTCAATGAAATTCAGTTATTGACGGTTTTTTTTTGACTTCAATTGCTATTTCATTCTCATGGGTCTGTGTTTGTAATTTAAAAAATTTCATTTTAACCAAATTTTTGTAACATTGCACAACTCCCTCGACACAGGGAGTCATTTCAAATCAACTTCAATCAGTTGAATGAGTTTAAAAAGACAATAAGATAAAAATACATATTATTCACGCACTGATTCTGACAAAATCTATTAAAATTTACGACCACAACACCCAGATTGTGTGCACTCGTAACTGATTTTATTTCAATCAAAATACAAAAAAAATGAACACTTTCTTTCACTTTAATAAATATAAATAAAATATAATTAAAGTTTTTAAAGTGCAATTATTATTAATTTTATTACTAACAAAAAAAGTAAATTATCGTTCAAAACTATTAACTTTAAATTGAACTTGATGCATTTGGATGACAATGGACATTAAAAGTAAATAGAAAAAGACAGGAAATGCAGAGGAAATGCTATTTTTCTCTTCTTTTGCAAAGTAATTGTAATTTAATATGGGTTCTGTGAATGTTGTTAAATGACGATAATAATAAAGGGAATTTAAATTCATTACACGCATCAATTACAAAAATAAAAAATTATTGAATGATACAATGGAAATATTGTGATTGAATGGAAAAGTATAAAGTGATATGCATGATAAACTGCGTTTTGTATCACTATGTGTGAATAATTTGTTTTATATATGATTTTATTTTGATTGATTTAGAAAAAGTTGTAATGTAATGGAACAGTGGGATGATTTTCATAGAATTGTGCTCAAAAATAAATTCACGGGACACTGAGTTGAGCGCTGATGCTTCTAAGGCCATTAATTAGACCCAATGTGCTTTTCTGGCAAAGGTAGCGACTAGCGACTGAGGGCGAAAAATCAGCCATTTTGGAAAAATCTGGAATTTGAAGCTTTTGACCGTTTTCAGGCTCTGAAGGCTCTATACCCCGATTTCTGAGCCCAATCTCGCAGCTAATGAGTTAAAGTTCAAAAAATCAGCAAATTTTTAAAAATTTGTTACCGTTTTTAACGGGTTTCAGACTTGTTTTTACGAAATGCACTAAATATATTGTAAGCCATAGAGAATTTTTTGACCCCTTTGTCAGTTCAATCACCCCACTGTGAAATTTTTTCCAAATATTCATTGAAATTTAAATTTCCTTTCAAAATTTTCCACTAAAATTAACATTCTTTGTTTTTCCTCTCACTGTTCTAACAACATTCAAATTGCAACAATGATGCATAATTTTTTTTTATTTTAAATTTAATTTAATTTTTGAACTATTGAGCCAAATAACAATAGAAAGTGAATCATCTGAATCATTTCCGCATGTGTATGTAGACCAAGTACCACAGTAGTGGCTACACACATGCTAAAAAAATGCAACATACTAAAAATAAAAAAAAATTAAATTGATAGACATTTGAAAATAATAATCGTCAATCATCTGTGCAATCAAACTAATTATTATTATAAATAAATTCGGCACAGTGTCAAATTTATAACAATTTTTTGTTCACCTGTACAAATTCTCTGTGAGAAAACACATCTTTCATTTGGGTAACCTTTAATTTAAAAATATTGACAGTAATTAATCGATTTAATAATTTACTCAAATGAAATTTAGTTTCTTTAATGAAAATTAAAAGAAAAAAAACATTTTTTTTACTTACAATCACATAATTTTCCAACTATTTGTATTTATGTTTATTTATATTGAGCTTATTCAATATGTGATGCACAGTATAGATCGTGACCAAAATTGGTTTGGTATGAGAACGTGCGTCTGATTATTTTTGAAGAGAGCAAAATTTGAAAATTTAGTTGGCACTCTGCCAATCCTTGAATACACTGGTTCATGTGAAACCGTCATTTTTTTTTTTTTTTGAAAGGGGTTTCTACATTTTACTTTTCTAAAATAAATTGGTGCAATATACGTACAACGATGGATTTCCCATCATTTGAATGGCTAATAGCCATTTGCAAAAATTAATTAATATCTCTTAAAATGTTTACAATTCAAAAGACCATTTACATGTGTTAGAAAATTTATTGTGTGTCTGGATATGTTTTTTCATATTCATATTCAAAATTGAAAGTAAAAAGAATAAAGGAAAAAAATGATTTATTTATTTTTAACTGTGTACAAAGAATTTAGCGGGAATAGTCGACTTAAATTGGAAAAATGTGTGAAAAAAAGTGATTTAAATTTAAATTTCAAATGCGTATATTGACCTTGAATTTTCTTTTATTTTTATTTTTAGGTTACAACAAAGACATCAACCTCAACGAGAACCTTCTCATCTGTACATCCAGCTTCAGGAAATAAAGCGATTGATACAGAAAATATCAACGACCAAGAAACTTTGAGACAACTTGTAAGTTTTTTTTCCATCCAATTCCTGTCAACTCAAAAAAAATCATTTTAAATCAATTAATTCTTACATTTAAAGATTGAGTCGTCCACAAGTTACGACGAACGACGTATTCTAAGAGCTCGTTTGAGACAGTTGATGGCCGATAAAGGTGAGTTTCAATAATTTTTTGTTTGAGATTTGTTTTCATTTTCATTTCAATTCATGATGAGTTAAAATCAATTTCATCATTTGCATTACAAGTAAATCCAAATAAAAATAATATTAAGATGAGGAAAAAAGAACTATTAAAATAAATTTCATTCACGCGAATTTTTTTCTTGTTTCAATTTATTCAAAAAAATATTGCATAACTCACTCACGTCAATAACTTTCAGAGATTTCAGGAACATTATCAAAATTTTTTACTTATGCATTAGTTTGAATATTTATAGCGCTTTTCCCTTTGGTTTGAAGCAAAAGTAAACAATTAGTAACAAGTAACGTCAATTTTAAATTTTCTACAGTAGGAGGATAAACATGTTCATTTATATTTGACAAAAAGGCAATTCTATGACACGTGTCAAAGCACATGTGGCGAAAAATTTATCGACAATAAGAAAGTTCAATTTAAAAATTACGAATAATATTAATAAATAATAAAAAACCAGGCGTCTCCATATAAATATCCTTTGAGATATTGTATGTGAGCAATATTTTTTGATTTTGACTCTGCTACTACAGTTTGACCATAAATGGACCTTAGAGAGCTCCAATTAGAGCTTCATGAAATTAAAATATCCCTGAATTTGTTAATTTCCATCCAACTATTGACTATGAATCTATTTTAAAAAAAGTTACTTCATTTAAATTCAAAAAATCTCAAAAAATTATCTTATTCGGGAAAAACACAATTTTTTTTTCATTGCCAATATCACACAATTTGTCGACCAAATGTCTGTCTACTCAACTGTCTGCACCTGTTCCTATTATTTTTCCTCATCTTAGCCACACATTTTTATTAACTACAAAATAATAGAATCGTTCAATCTTTTCATAAGTTTATAAGTCCTTGTTTTAAACCGAATCAAAAAATAAAAATAAAATTTATTTAATTTTAATAGTTTTTTTTTCATTTCATCTTCATTTAGTCGTACATTGACATCATCATAAAATACGTTTAATTTTGATTGCCAAGAAAAATACATATCAAATTATTCATAAATGCGAATCATTAACATCATTTTAGTTTGGAAAATAAATAGCTCAGTCCGGGAAAAATAATCAATTTAATATTAAGAAGGAAAAAAATAAAATTAAAATTAAATCATAAGTTAAATTGATACAATTACAATTAAATATGAAAATATTCGACATCTGTTTGCTAAATTTTTGATGAAAACTTTTATCTTCATTTATAATTTTAGGCTTTTTTATCTATTTTTTTTGCCAGATATGATTTTTTTTGACTTATCTTTATGAGTTTATTAGCTAAATTTTATTGCGAATTATTTAGGAAACGTCAATTAAAATAAAATAACAGATAAAGGCATATTTGGGTCACTTTTTATGAGATACAACGATTTTAAGGAAAATATTGAAATAAATTGATTTTATTTTTGATAATTTAAACTAAGATTCTTTTTTTTTCTCACGTAAATAACCTTCAATTAAAAATATAAGTTTTTGCGCCTAAAATCTGACATTTTTATATCATTTTTTTTGTTTTGCTTTTTTACGATATTTCAGAAGGTCGATTCTCTTTTCAAAGAGCTTTAATATTTATTTTTTTTCTTTTATTTTTATTTTTTTTTACACATTTTTATATTTTTTGTCTTGTCATCTGGGAATCACACAAGCAAAAAATCTCCATTAAAAGCATCAATTAAAGGTCTTCATTGAGCAGCGTGGCAATATTTGTTCAAATTTTTACACTTTTTTACTGGTCATTGGCACATTTAACGGTTAAATTTTGGAAGAAACTACCATAAAAGGACGTGATAAATTTGTAAAATGTTTCGGAATAATCGGGGTAATTGACATTGACATAAAATTTTTTTTTTATTAAAAAATTTTGTGGTGATCGTAAATTTGTATGTTATTTCCTTTTATTTTTATTCTGTGAAAAGTCAAACTTTTGAAAATGGGAAGAGAAAGAAAATTTTTAAGTGATTCGTCTTCTTATTATTATTAATTTAATAATAATTTTTGAACGCATGTGAATTTTACGTTATTTTTTTTGTACTACAAAAGGTTTTTGCTCTTTGTTCTCGTACATTTTTTTTACTTAAATTCATTATTACGAAGATTCTTTCTTGTTTTCATTATAAATTAAATGTAATGTCGTTCATTGTCTTTTTCTTTTTTTCATTATTTTGTTCTCATGTGTTTGGCATGATTTAAATTTGACTTAAATTTAAAATTTTATATGAAAAAAATTTAAAGGAATTACGATTTAAGTCATTTCTGGGAAAAGTGTGCCAATGATCTATTGTAAATTCTGTGAAAATTGAGAAAAATACTGCCAAACTGTCTTTCTTGTCCTATGAAATCATTGCATGCTCAATTCATGCTTCCTTAAAGTATTGCTATTTTTTCATTGATATACTTTTATCATGATTTTTGTGTAAATTTATTTTTTTATTCAATACTCTTTTCAAAAATCAGACCCAGTTGTAAATATGGAACGCCAAGATAGCGTCATCTCACAAAAATCTGATATCAATGCATCAGATGTAACTGAAGCAGTTGAAAAATTAGATGTCACTGATACAAAAAGTGATGAAACTAAAGTTGATTTAAGTACTAATAGTTCTGGTGATGGTGAGTCACGTTTATTGCCATTGCTTCAAGGTCTATTGCTTAACAAATCATCTCCTTATTACACCGAGACGGGAGATCACTCTTCTGGTGTTGCTTCTTATGTTACTGGCAATAATTCCTCTAGTAGTCAAGATGTTTCAAGTAATTTAAGTAATAACAATCTTTATGGGCATGAATTTTTAAAAATTGAAGACTCGGGTACTGAAAGTGGGGAAGACTTTCGTTTACTAGCGGCAGGTCTTAAAAACAATGGAAGTGGTGGTGCTGAAATACTTGGTGAAGTTAATGCGGCACTAAGTCGACTTCAGTCATCGATCAAGGATGGAAAAGAAATTAATATGGATATTGATAAAAGACATTCATTGTTAACATTAATTTCAAAATTGAGAACTGAACTCTTGGGACCTGAAAAACAACCAAATGAACAACCATCAAAACTTGAACAATCGAGCTCTTGTTCTAGTACGCAATCATCATCAGCTATCACTCCCGTAGCTCCAGTACAAAAAACACCAAATTTAAATCGACAAGACAGTAATGGTTCACGATTCGCTCGTCGTCGAAACAGACAAAGTCGACACACAGTTGGTGTGAGTCGTGAAGAACTTGCTGATGCTCGTCGACTTGTCGAAGCAATGATTCTTCGAGATGCCCTCCGAACCTTGCCTCCATTAGAACCTGAAGTACCACCAACGGAAACTACAGCTAATCCTTTATACTCATTACAGAAACAGAAATCTGTTGCTTCAATAGCAACAAATGCTGATCCACCGGCTGTTCTACTAAGACCGAGCCAATTTGTGCAGAAAAACGTCGTCGAAGAAACACACAATAAAACTGCAAAACCTTTTATACCGGGTGGTGGTACTGACATCGTTAATAATAACAAGGCAAGAATGTTCCGTCATTGCATCAGCTTTGAACAACCAACCAAAATCCTTAAAACTAATGAGCTGCTAGGACGCCGAACATCAATCGACATGATCGATTCAGATAACGCTCCAAAAGTTAAATTCACAAATGGATTTACACCAAAAAAGAAAACTCCAGATCATGTTGACTCGAGTAGTGATGATGAGGTTGATCATGACGAAAAAAGACGTGCTCTTGCCAAATCATATCACACAGTTCAAAATAAAGTTGATGCCTTTACACGTCAAATGTCACAGACACGTGAAGTTTCAGTTGAAAAAAGTAAACCACTAAAACACACTGAATCAGTGAAATATAACGTAAAGAAAAATCGCATGCGAAGATCAAATACTGTTGATTTGCAACGCACTCACGATATCGATACAGATGATGAAATGTCAGATCATGAAGATCACGAAGCGGTGCACAGTGATTCAACTTCATCTGGATTTCGTAGAGGAATTATAGGTCCAAAAGTACCAAAGGTGAAAAATATTGTACCAGAATTGAAACCGTCCAAGGAAAGTGATGAAAAGTTTTTGGCTTTATTGAAAAAACAAGAACAACCTAAAACAAATGTTCCATCTTGGGTTAGTCCAATTCAGAAACAACAAATGGAACAGCAAAATTGGGTGAATAAATTTGATAACTTAAAACATGCATTTGAGACTGGACAAAAACCAGCTGTATTCCCACCACCGAAAAGCAATAACATTGCAATGAAATTCTGGAAATGTGCAGAACAAAACAAAGACGTTGATCGAAGTACAATTTTACCACCATCAGGGAAAGTTAAACCTTGGCAACCGCCAATACCGAAACTGCAGGAAATTCCTAAAATTGAACCGCCAAAACCAGTTCCAAAGACAAAATTCCCGGTTGATGTTTTAAGTCATCAACGAAAAGAACTTCCAACAAAAACAGAAGAGCTGAATGGAAAATTTTCACATGCACCTACCTCTGCATTTAAGCCTCCTTCAAAGAAGATTCAAGAAATATTCAATCCACAACCAAATGAGCCAGAACCAAAAAAAGTGGCGCCTGTTTCAACTGGTTTGGTGAAACAATTAGCAGCTACTGGCTATAAGGAAACTCCATTTGTTCCTGCTCCAAAACCAGTTGAACCTTCAAAATCAATTGTAAGTTCTCTGGTGCGTAAAAACAGTATACCAAAACATAAGGAACCTCCAATTACTTGTCATATTCCATGGAGTGGTGGAAAGAAAAAAGAGGGTGCCGTTGATATGGCAACATCTAAATTAGAACAAAACACATATCAACCCAAATTGAATCCAAAATATCTTCCACCGGATTATGAACCACCGTTTCCTGCCATTAAACAAGTTCCTGTCTTGGAAGCACCTAAACCAGCTGTCAATCAAAATCAATTTAAACGTTATAATAGCATGCCACGACAATTACCTCCTCCACAAACACTTCCTATCAATGTTAATAATAATGTGTATGATCCAAATCTTGTCCCTATCCCAAAATTCAATGATCAATTTAATGTTGAAACTGTTCCAAACACACCTGATGAAAAACCATCTGAACCTGTGTATACAATAACAGATTTTACTCCAGCTGCTGTTTCGACATATGCTCAATCGACATATGACCCTGCACCTATTGCACATCCTCATGTGACATTGAGTCGTTCCGATTCCCTTACAAATCCAGAAGCTGAGCCTCTTGTGTTAACCTGTACTAACCAAATTTATCAGCCAGCTAAACCAGCTGGAATTTATGATAAATACAAACCCATGTCAATGTCCACTCCAAGTGTGTCCTCGTCAGTTATGATAACTGCCGAAGAAATGTCTGATTCAGATAGTGATACAGATGATGAGTTGCTAGACTCATCTGAGGGTGGACAAGTACAAGAATTCAAGGCTGTGTCTAAGGTTATGGCAGCACCTGTTAGTGGTACTGCTGTTACGGTTAGTAGAAAAACACAAGATTTAGATTCAGAAAACAATTTGGCTCAATCTTTACAAAAATCTTTGCAGAAAATTGCTAAACGAACTCCGGATGGGGATCGGAAATTGACTCCTTCAACTGGTGTCACAACAACAACCACAGCATCAACTGGCAGTACAGGAAGTAATCGATCAAGTATGGGATCATCACCGTATGATAGTTCCTCTCTATATCAACCAATGAGTCATGATAACTACCTTCAAGTACTGATACCTAAAGTTGAAGTTAATTCTCCAACAACACCACCGATGTACGATTACAAAGCACCTCCAATTGTCAATTATAAGCCATTTAATGCAAATGTCTCTCCAAAAGCAACACCATTGACAGCTTACAATAATACAAGTCCCAATAATTATTATCCACATAGTCCTCCAATGCAAAGACAAGTACAAATTCAAGCTCCCACACAAGCACCCTATCAAAATAGTGCTGGATTCAAGTCAAATGAATTGCAAAGAGCCAAGTCAAGTCATTACCTATCGGTACCTGAAGTTACAAATTCTCCACCGAAACAACCAATTATGCAGGAAAAACAAAAACAGATTGCTGCCTATTTCGGAAGTGGTCCAAATTCTGCATTCAAACCCTTAGTTAAACCAAATCTCTCTCAAAATAACGCAAATGTACAATTCAGACCACAACAAATCCAACCTCAATCAAGTAGTATTCTGAAGAAACAGCCAACAAGTGCAGTAAATCGAAAACCAAGTTCATATGCAAAATCGACACACTCAACTGGGCTGAGTCGTAGTCGAACAATGCCAAATGTCAAAGACTTGAATTTACTGGACGAGAAGAATGTTGAAGATGCTTTTGAGCAACTCATAAATGGATAAAATATTAAATTAAAACTTGAAGATATCATATTTATTTTAAAAGGAGACTGAAAACGTGATTTTATTTTGCATTCCAATACAAATCATGAAAACAAAACATATCGAAAATACAGGCTTGACTTGTGTGTCATCTAATACGCTATAAATGTATGTGGATGAGGGACAAGGAGTGTGATAAAAAACTCAAAATCGATATTTAATAATAAAAAAAATCGAAATGTACATATTTTAACATAAGGAAACGAAATAAATCAACCTTAAAACGAAACTCAATTGAAACCAATAATTGGAAATTTATGCATGGATGTTAGTTGTCAAAAAAAAAAAAAAATTGGCGCTTCACAAAACATTTCATCAGATGATGGTGCTACCAAGATCGATGTGACTCAAATTAAATAACAAACCAAAAAAATTACTTGTGAGTCAATAAATTGAATTGATATTTGAATTGCCAAAAAAAAAGTGTGTGAAGCTTGTTCCGTGTTTTATTTTCGTGTCATTTTAAGTGTTTTTTTATTATCATTGTACCTGATTGTACTGTGAACCATACATGCAAACGAATCTCTGTTGAAAGTTAAAAAAAAAGTGTTAACTGAAAAGTGAAAATGAGTCTTCAATTTTTTTCTTCTTTTCATTTCATTTCTGTGTAAATTCAATTCAAATAAAAAAAAAATATCATTTAAGCCCAAGATTAATTAAGGACTTTTTTTGTACTCATATAAACTAAGTTTTTTTTTTCTTTTTGTTTAAATGTTCCTTAAAATAAATTGGCTTGATGTGATTTAAAATTAAATTTTTTTGTTTATTATTTATTAAAATATCTCCTGATTTTTTTTTTATTTTGATTATTATTTTTTTTGTTGCGATTCTGATGTTTGTTAAATTTATTTTCGTTATTTATTCTTTCAACAGAGATTCTGTTCATTTATTTTTTTATAATTTTTTTTTTATTTTATTTTTTTAACTATTTTATCCTTATAATTGCATGAAAATTTGATAACTTTGCAAAAGAATAATATTAAATTTATGGTTTTTGCATGAAAATAATAAAAAGTAACCGCTTTTGTTGCCTTGAATTGCATTGACAAAGAAATCAAATGAAAGGAGACAAAAATTGATAAGACGAGATATTTTTTTTTAAATTAGAGCGGAGAAAATAACCTAATTTCCTTTAAAATTCGTCTTACTCTCACCCTGAACTGAACGGACGGTGGACCGTCTCCTAATGACTTAATTTTTTAGAAATTCTCAGACTTTGACTTTCTCGCAGAATTTTCAAGTAAAAAATTTAGACGAAAAACAACAACAAACCAAGGAAAACGTAAAATTTATTCAGCAAAGTTGTAGCTTGAAATTAACGACAAATTTCAACCTACAACTTTTGCGTACATCACTTTCAAGTTTTTTTGAAGAGATTTTCGATTATCTTTCGATTTCATATCGCTCGCTCCGTGCATAAAAGACACTTGGACTGTGTATTAGCATAGGCTTTGTATCTTTAATGCACGGAACACTTAAACGACAAACATTGAACTTATCTGCTCTAAAATTTTTTACTAAAACTCAATGTTCTTAAATTTAACACTTTTTTAATCGATTTTCCACTAAAACTTACTGTTAAATGTCTGAATTTGTTGTTTTCCTGAAATTTAATACAGAAAAAGAAACTAATTCATTAAAACAAACAAAAAAAAAATCGTATTATTGTTTTACATTAAGATATTCGTTATTATTGTAGTTGCTAAGAATAAGAAATTTAAAAGCATCCCCCATTTTGGAAAATGAATGCAAAAAAATTTTAACTTTAAATATGAAAAAAGGTCTGAAATTTGTGCCCTTTTCAAAGAGACCTCTAATTTAAGTTATAAAAATAAAACCAAAATATTTGAAACTAACCGTTTATTTTTTTCCTTAAAAGGCACTACTGGAGATAAGAATATTACAAAAAAGGAGGAATCCAGTGAAGTAACAATGCATAAAACACTTGGTAATAATTTTGATTTTAAATTGAATTGAATTGAATCTTAACCTTAAATCTTTTAAATTGCAGGAAACGAATCAACAATGACTAAGGCAGTCACAACAAAAACCGTTTCATCTTCAATTTCAAAGTGAGTATTTTTTTTTGTTGTGAATTTAGGGTAAATAACACCAAAAAAACATCAAAAAACACAAATCTAAAAGGAAATGTAACTAAATTTGATTTGAATCTACTCAAATTCATTGAAACACAATTTATATGTTTTAAAATAAAAAATTCCTACTAAAACCCTTAAAAATGAGGAATATTACAGTCATTAATTAAAATTTGGTGTGAAGGATGAAGACACAATCATTAACTTATAATTCTAAAATCCTTAATTTTTTTCTTTAAATTTAAATTTCAATTAAATTCAAATTTTCCCCTTTTTTCATTCAAAAATCATTCGTTTATATGAAACAACAAAAAAAAAATTTAAACGAAAAAATCTAGAAATAATTCATCAAGTACTACGGCCCTTAAATCAAGTAGTAATAGTAGTCTCAATAAGGTTCAAGCAAATCAATCATTATTCATGAAAAATATGAGTAGTTTGACCGGTGTTTCTGCTACTTCAAGTCCGGCTGTGGCAACGACTGTAACACCGCGTGGCGAAAGTAACATTCAAAAAATGTTACAATGGGCCCAAAATAAGACGAGAGGATATGAGGTTTGTGTCACCAACTTAATGTTTTTTTTTTCTTTAATTGTGTTATGGATTGGATTTTAATGAAAAAAATTTATTTGTAAATATTGAGAAATTTATTTGATGAAATGTAAATATTTATCAATATTTTATCCTTTAACGGACCATTTCAACGTTGCTTGAATGCACTCTAACAAATTGAGTTGGATTTGTACAGTTTTCATTTTAATTGTTTTGCATTTAATTTTTGCACAAATTTGTTTATTTTATTGATTGATTGTGTGTAAATATGTTTTGTTTTTGAGTTAATTTTTAATTGTAAAACTGAAAATTTTAATAATTTTTTCTTTATTTCTTTTACTAGAATGTAAAAATAGAAAACTTTTCAAGTAGCTGGCAAGATGGCATGGCATTTTGTGCTCTAATTCATCATTTTTATCCCGATGCTTTTGACTTTTCAAAATTAAATCCTAAAAATAGACGAGGAAATTTCACACTCGCGTTCCGAGTGGCTGAGTAAGTTATTGATTTTGCATTTTCTTTGTATAAAAATAACACATTTTAATTTAATCCACAGAGACAAGGCCGGGATCGCGCCATTATTGGATGTCGACGACATGGTTATGATGAAAAAACCTGATTGGAAATGTGTCTTCACCTATGTTCAATCAATGCATCGACATCTTCGTGAAAAATCAATCTAAATTTTAAATTAAAAAAAAATTTTGAATTTTCCGTTTATTTGAATGATTTTTGACAAGGAAACATGATACCAAATTTTTGTACTAAAAAAAGAAAATATATTTGTTTTTGTTTTTTTTTGAATTTTGTTTAACAATTAAAGAGTTTATGACAAATTTTTATATTAGATAAAAATGAAGAGAAATAATTTATTTATAAATAAATTTTTAGTATTAAATTAAACAAAAAAATTGAGATAGAGATTAAGGAAATGCCCATCAATCAATGTCAGCTATCATAATTTATAAGATCAATTTTCACTTTCCATACAATTTGTAATACAGTGATATTTTTTATTATTATTATTTTTATTTTATATTGAAAAGTTACTCAAAACATGATAAAATACTTGGAGACTGCCTTAAAAAACGATTTTTTTACCGATTATTTTAAAATAATTAAATCCACTTTACTCCTAATATCCGAACGCTAAACAAATTGCGTGTGCCTTTTATTAACATTTTTTTTTCTTTGAATTTAAAACATTTATAATTTTTTTAATCATTATTTTATCAAGTGTTCAATCAAAAGGCTTTTTAAATAAAAAGAAAAAACAGAAAACTAACCCAAAAATTATATAATTAATATTTTATATCAATATTATTATTAGTATTAAGTTAATTTTGTTAACACAAGTCAAAAATCATATATTGTTAGAATGTAGGCGATGTTGAAATCTGAAAAGATCTTATTATTTTTTTTGCAGATGAATTTAACAAATTTTATTAATAACCATTGAAAAATGATTAAAAAATATATGAAAATGATGCTTAAATAAATATTGTAATTTTTTTTATATATAAATTGAATTGCTGAAGGCTCAACTCATATACGAAAAATGAGAAATTCTAACGACTAGGTGATTTAGAAAAAAGCATTTCGATGGAATTCGATTAATTGAATAGAAAAGTACCATTTTACAAAACTTTGAAAAAACAACCGTCATTTTGGACATTTTTAAAAAAATGGCGGTTGGAAATATTTTAAACTAACCACCATTTTGAAAAAGTACACCATATTGGAAATTTAAAAAAAAAATCGGACATTTTGTAAAATTTGGAAATAAAAAACATCGATGAAGCTTTATTTTGAATAGAATTTTATTGAATTTGGTCATTTATTTCTAAAACTCTTAATTTTAAATTATTTCCTATAAATTTAAATGTCTTATTATATTTTTTAACAAGTTTAATTTTTTTAAATTTAACTTTAATAGAAGTTTAATAAATAATTTAACAATAAAATTCACTATTCTTATAAAATTTTAAGAGGAAATTATTTTTAGTCTTAAAAATAAATGAACTTAGCTCAAATTTTTTTAATAATTTTTTTTTTATATAATTTTTTTTTAGTTCAAAAAAAAAAGACAAAAAGGTGGACATGAAAATAACAATGAAATTTTATTCTTTGTTCATAACAAAGCAAAATTTTGTTAGACTGTTCAACAGCCTTCATTTTTTTAATATAAATTTTTATTACACTTTTTTTAGAAACAGTTTATTTTATTATAATCTAAATTTGCTTATAATTTTGAACTCTTGAATTGTTAAAGGGCTTGTCTGAATGAACATTTTTTACTAAAATTTGATGAATTGAAGTAGAGTTTCTCTTAAGATTTTTAAGGTTAATTCAATTGTCTTATGTGCTTTAATTTGAATTTTTTTTTGGCTTGCTACATTTTTAATTTGCTGTTAACTTTAACTTTAATGATTATTATTTTTTTTATTATCAATGAATGTCTTTTAATTATTTGTGTATTTTTTCTCAAATTTCATCCTTTGGTTAATTCTTCTAACAGCTAATACTAATAAAATAGAGATAATAAAAAAAAATTAAAAAAATTGCATTGAAATTTAAGGACATTTTCCATTTAAAAATTAATACTTTTAATTATCATATTAGGTGAAGACTAATTTCGAGTGATAGAAGACTAGGATTTATTTTCACTATTTTAAACAATTTTGCAATATAACATGAAATTATATTATTTGAGTATGATTAAATGTTTTTTTTAATGAAATTTTAACAGTCTCACTACAAATTTGTACAAGAAGTTTAAGCATTTATAAAATTTTATTTATAATTTTTTGAAGAATATTCATTTTTGTTCAATTTCAACAAATTTCTTTAATGTTCCTATCTTACGACTATAATTTTGGCGAAATTCAATCTTGAGCCTGTCAATTATCCTTAACTTTAATACTAGCTGGTAGTTGATCAGATTTGATCGGACTTTCAATAGTCTTTGGATGATCTTTTGGAAGATTTTGTTCTTTGACGGCATTTTGTCGTACTAAAATATCATTATTTATAACCAAATTGCCGGTTGATCGTCTCATTCTTGGACTTGATGTTGTCAAATTTGTCATCATCGCTGTACTTGAAGATTCGGAAAAATTAATTGGATTTCTTGTTGGCGTGGATGTCATTTCAATTGCATTATTAGCATTTTTTAAGATTGTTGTGGCTCCAACTGGTTTTTGACAATTCTGAATTTGATTCATTGTGTCTGGAAGTTGAATCCAAAATCGTCGTGCAGTTAGCATACAAATGTCTTTCAAATACACGAGTACGTCAAATAATTTTGCAATAATTTCTGCAATTGTATCATATTCATTTGGGATAATTCCATCAACGGAACTCTCAAAATAGCTGAACATTGGAAACCAGATGCGCGTCCGATTGGAATCATGTGACATCAATGCGTGATTGTTTGCGAGTGTGTGATAGTACAAAAATAGACGTGAACTAATATAAAATGCGACAAAAACATCAATCGAGTAATGTTCGTGACCGGCTAAAATGAAGAAAATTCCAAACATGTTCAATAACCATGTTAAAGTGTGTAAGAAATATAAATTTCTTGGTGTATATTCGGTTATGAAGAAATTTAGGAGAGTTAATGCAACGGTGTGTCCTGAAAACATGTAATCACCACATGTTCTTACACCTTGGATTGTCATTCCGAGTCCACTCCATATTGTGTAGGCTTTATTGATGCGAAGTGCGATCATATCAATAAGTCGCTCACTTCCCTGGTATTTGTTCACTGTAGGAGTACAATCAAGATGAGTACCCGGCACACTGAGACTTGTAATCAGCATTGTAACACATCGCAGGAGAAAAACAGTACCAGCAAGTGCAAAAAATCTGCGAAGTAGCACCATTCGATGTTTGTGCGTTATTAGGACACAAAGCCAAATTGAAAATAACAATGTTCCGGTTAACTCGCACATGTGAAATGCCCATGGAATTGTGGGAACATTATCGAGGAAGATGTCAGGTAAAGGGGGATATCGTTTCATATCTGGAACTCGCTCGTGTACAACAACCATGACAAAAGCTGTTATCCAGGTAACTAAAAATGCGTATCCTGCAAAAAAAAATGATATTAAAATTTATTACTTTTTCATGGTGATTCATTGTCACTTAATTTGACATAATTTCCCTTATCAAAGTTTTTGCACATATCGCATTAAATCACATTGACCGCAAATTACATTCGAATTTGTATGCAACGCATGCATTTCATACATTAATTTTTCTCAGTTGAAAGTCAAACTTCAGTCATACATCAAACACCCTTCTTATGAAATAATTTTTTTTTTTTTTAAATAAAATTAAAACAGAAACAGTATAGGCGATACGATCAAGTGCCGATTAATATTTTATAACACTCGGTAAGTCAACCAATAACAATAAACAAAAAAAATTGTTATTATTAAGCTTTCTTATGAGTTAATATTCAAGTGAAAAAATGAATTACACAACAGTAACTGACTCAATTATGAACAGAGACGGATCTGAAATTTTTATTTTTAGGGGGCAATTAACTTACTAACTTATCCGGCCTTACAATCATTTTCTGGTAAACGCCTAGGCAAGATTTGAATTCCAGAGTTGTCTGCTCTGCGCTTTCTTTCCAGTTTTTACTCGAAGGACCCTTAGAAAGCTTTGGTGCAATCGATCCTTCTTGTTTTTAGGGCGACCCACTCGAGGAAAACTGTCTGGATCGTTTTTCGGCAATATCATAAAAGTACAAGGTAGTGACTAGCCCTTTGCCCTCCATCCATCCCTGTCAATCATGCATATGAGTACACGAGTACTCTCAATTTATGCTTTTATTTCATTTATTTATTATTTACTAATTATTTGTATTAGAAAGGAAACAAATATGTAATATGAGAAATTACATATCAAATATTTGTTGGATATTATACTAAAAAATTCAATCAATTATGGTATTAAAGTTCATGGTTAATGTTTTTGAAAGGAAATTAATTTATTTTCTATTTTTACACACATTTTTATACAAAGAAACAAGAACAAAATCCAATTGAAATCCTCTTATCTTTCTTTTTTTCGTTATCAGTCAATGAGGAGTCCCCATTCAAAGTCATGTCGAACTTGAACTCTTTGTTCAGCATGTAAGGTAACGTGACGTATACCTTGTATGAATTTGAATTGTTTTGTTGATAATTTCTTTGTTTAAATTATTTTTATCAGGAATTATCAATAATTTTCGCTATTTATAAATAAATATTGAATTATGGGTAATTATAAATAAGGAGAAGAGATTTGTTTTGGAAACAAAGTTCATTTATTAACTTAAAACAAATGTCTATGCCAGTCAAAGCTATTTGGAGAAAACTTGATGATTCAAATTACTTAAAAATATCCAAGATCATCAATTTTTTTCGATTTTGAGTCAGTAGGACCTGGTGCTAACTTGTATGTCTGTATGGATGGTCTGTAGAGTTTTACGGTTCATAGAGTTCTGAAACAACCATGGAACAAATGTACAAACTTCACACTCATGACAATGCATCAGAAACTAAAGCATTCTAAATTTGACTTAAATCAAACTTATTGTACCCATTTCTCATTTCACTTTAAAAATTTTTCCTACATATTCATATGCCAATAAGAAATTTTACTGTTTATAATACACACAAATAAACAGCACATCATGAAAAGAACAGTTATTTGAATTACCATTCACATTTTCATACATGTACGTTCCTTTAATTGAATTAATCTGATGAGACACAATTTGAAACGTAATAATAATTTTTATCAACCAGTCAAAAAAAAAGTATCAATTTTCTGTGTATGACTCACATCATCACAAATGCTTACCTAAGCTAACAAGCGTTTTAAAAAATTCAGGTTTACAACTAGCTCGTCCATCGATGGAACATGGCGGTGTAATTCTATCAGTCAAACAATCACTAAATTGTCCTGTCGAATCATGATGTAACACAGCTGGATGACTACTTGATTGATGTAAAAATGTTGATTCGGTCAAATATGAAATTGTCTGACCATTTGCACGTTGAAGTTGTTTTACTGCACTCCAAATTCGCTTTATATCACCCAATTTTAAATTATGATAGTTAAAAATAGTTTTTAACGAGACAATATCTTGTTCAGTGAGGCAAAGTAATGCCTGTCCACACAAATTTTCATCACGAAATATTTGTAAAATTTCCGTAGAAAATCCCAATTTTTTACCCCATTCAATAACATCAATATTTTGCCATTGAATTACTGGTAGCTCTGTCATCTTTTTTATATTTTCATTATTTAATGAGTTCACATAGTTCTTATAAGACATAATATTTGGATATTTTAACAGAATTTGATTCGTTTTTTCTGTGACAATATAAACAAAAAAACAATAAAAAAAACTAAAATGTTAAAATTTAGTTTGAAATTCGATGATAACAAGTTGCTGAAGTGCAAAACAATAAATGACTGAATCGAAATTTCAATGTGCAAAAAAAATTTATACTTTCACATTTGACAGTCATCTGATAATAGGGAAGTTGACGAAGTTTGATCTGAAGTAGTTGGTTTAGCGATTTAACTAATAACAAAGTCCATAGTATGGAATTTCACTTGACATTTCATTTGACGTTTATTTTCCATAGAAACATATACGGAAACATTTCAAAATTTACTTGAAAATAAGGGTTAAAATGTCATAAATTTCACATCTCACTTACATCGACCGCCCTAGTATTTGAACATATGTTTTTCTGGACTTTTATTCATCATAACACTGTACTGTCAGTGCAACTTTTGACATTTAAACAAATTTGATTCAAATAAAAACAAAAACTTTAAATATAAGATAAAATATTTCATTTTTAACTGTTTATACTCGACTTTTTTTCTAATTTTCTTGAAATTTATTAATGTTAAGATGTTGTGCTTAAAATTATAACCAAAATTTGGTTAGAAAATGTTCAATAAAAGTGAAAAAGATCATTTTCTTGAGGAACAGAAATTAAAGAGGTTTGGAAATTTAATTTTCCTTTGTCTTTTCCGTAATTTTTTAGTTAAATTTTGAATTTTTTTATTTACATTTGCATAGAGAGCAACGGAAAAATGAGCAAAAAAAGTTGGAAAATGCGGTTAAAATTGAAAAGTCAACAGTGGTGATACAAAAACTCGTTCGTGGGTTTTTAGCAAAATGCAGATTCAAGCGAATGATCTGCGAGCGTTTAGATGAGTTGATTACCATTGAAAAAATATCAGATGTTGCTGATAAGCCAGTTCCTGCAGTAAAATTATATCAAATATCTTCTGTGTTCATTAAATACTGCGATATTGAGAAGCGTGAAGAAAATCGTGAGAGATTGGAACAATTATGCAAATATTTAGTGGCGACATTAGACTTGGAATCACCGAAATTCAGTTATATTGGTGTTTTCTTGAATAAGGAGTTGAGTATTCAATGGATTCAGCATATCAAGACACTTTTGTACAAGGTGTGTGTGGTGTTGCAACAATTGAGACCGGAAATTTATCGTGATAGTATTCAATTGGCGACGTGTTTGCATTGTTTAGTTGCTTTTACATCGACAAGTACTTGGGCATTGCTTCGTACGAAATCTTTAGCAGGTCTTAAGACTGGAATGCAACAATTATGTTGTAATATTATGGGAAATTTGGTACAAAAGGGCTTTTTCTTGACCCTACGTAGTGTCTTGATTCGTGGAACTTGCAACCGAGCTGTTGTCTCACTCTCAAATGTGTCGCTTACAGCTCTGGTGACTCTTACAGTAAGGATTTTGTCATCTGGTGGATTCACTGAAACACTTCTCATTATGTTTATAACACAAATATTGACTGTACCGGCTGTGATATATCATATTGCTAATTTGGAGACAACGGCAATATTACTGCAACAACACCAATTACTCATGAAATGTATTAACATACTCCAATCAGAGGAATCCTTCCGATTTGTTAGTAACAGTTTGAAAAGTAGTCAAACATTAGCATTACTTGCCAATTTGGTACATCTCATGTACATGGAAGATGTCACAGTTGCAACTGAGAAAGGATTTCCATTATTTACAGATTTAATTACAAAATTGCTGCATTGTATTCCAGCTGGTTCTGGACACAAACAAAAAAATATCACAAAATGGCATGAATTACTTGGATGGACCACAGATGACAACTTACGACCCGAAGATGGACAACAAAACGAAAACTTAGCACTAGTCAAAAAACAGATGCATATGCTTTGGTCTAATAAGCTCGTAAAGGCATTTCTCGGTGATGATCTCCATAAATTATCCATTGGCTTTGAGGAAATTGAATGTCCCGTCATTTCCCAATCAAATAATATCCTTAAGAGAGCATTTGATCGAAGTGCGACCAAACAAAACACAAAATACCGTAAACTCGGATCAAATGAAGTGGCGAAAATTGCACATGTCTCAGCAATGTATCACGCATCCCTAACAACACTGTCACAATTAAAACTCGACATTTTATCTGGATTATGTTACAATGATACAGTGTTACATGATTTTTGGATCCTGATTGCCTCATTTGGTCCGACCTGTGGTATCAAGACATTCTTAGAATTATTACCAGCACAAAATCAGTCTAGTCATTCATTTGCTCCAACTATTTTAATGTTGTTACTTTTTTGTGATTGCATGACACATTATGTGACGTAAGTTCAATTTAATTAAATATTAATTTTTCATTAAAGATCAATTTTTTCACAGAATATTGGATGACCTGGAAATGTATGAGCAACAAAATCCGTTCACATTAAATGATTATATCGTACTCTCATATTTTTTAAATTCATTCCTTGTTAAATTGATTGAAAGTCATAAAGAGGCATCGAAAGAATCAAAAGACATCGCACCATTTGATACAAAATCCCCGCTTTTTGTGTCAGTCCACACACTGTTGCTTAGCTTGTATCGACGTGATTGTCGTCGTCAATTTGCCCCGAAAGATCATTGGTTGATACGTGAAATAAAACCCTCCCATTTTTTGTCTGACTTGGAGAAGGGAAAACGTCATGCACAAATTCTCCTACAAAAGATGCCTCATATAATTCCATTGGAAGACCGAATACATCTCTTCAAGAAATATGTTCAGACAGAAAAATTACACGAATCATCGGCATCGGGTGCAGCATCAGCTCTAGTGACAGTACATCGAGATTTAATTGTTGAGGATGGTTATCGACAACTTGCCGCTTTAACACCACAACAAATGAAAGGGACAATTCGTGTCCGGTTTATCAATATCCAAGGATTGGATGAAGCTGGAATCGATCAAGATGGTGTATTTAAAGAGTTTTTAGAAGAAACAATCAAAAAAGTGTTTGACCCTTCGCTGAATTTGTTTAAAACGACAGCAGACCAAAGATTATATCCGTCACCAACGGCTTTCGTGAATGAGAATCACTCACAACTGTTCGAATTCGTTGGACGAATGCTGGGCAAAGCAGTGTATGAAGGAATTGTGGTTGATGTCCCATTCGCTTCATTTTTCTTATCACAAGTTCTGGGACAAACACATCAAGCACTGTACAGTTGTATGGACGAATTACCATCATTAGACAATGAATTGTATCGCAGTTTGACTTTTATTAAACATTATGAGGTGATTCACAATTTTTTTACATGAAAAACTAAAATATTAATATTTTTTTTTTAATTTTCCAGGGTGATGTGGCTGATCTTGATTTGACATTCTCTGTGGACGAGGATGTAATGGGAAAAATTGTTACTCACGAACTTGTCCCTGGAGGACGCACACGGCCAGTAACCAACGATAACAAGTAATTTATTTTTGAAGAAACTTTTAACGGGAAATACAATTTCTAATATTAAAATTTCATTTTCAGAATAAATTACATTCATATGATGGCATATTTTCGCATGTGTACCCAAATAAAAGAGCAAACGAGTGCTTTTATTCGAGGATTTCGAAGTATTGTGTGTCCGGAATGGTTACTTTTATTTTCCACGCCTGAAGTAAGGATGAAATTTGAATTTCAATGAATAAAATTACATTTTGATTTTATTTTAAATTACAGCTACAACGATTAATTTCTGGTGATACAGCACCACTCGATTTAAAGGACCTTCGAAAACACACACAATATTATGGAGGTTTTCATGATTCGCATCGTGTTGTTGTCTGGCTCTGGGATATTCTCTCAAAGGATTTCACGGAAGAAGAACGCAAATTATTCCTTAAATTCGTGACAAGTTGTTCAAAACCACCCCTCTTAGGATTTTCACAATTGGAGCCACCATTTTCAATCAGATGTAAGTTTCAAATCCAATTTCCATTAAAATTCAATTTAATCATTTAAATTCCATTCTACAGGTGTCGAAGTGGGCGATGACGAAGACACAGGTGACACAATCGGTTCCGTAATCCGGGGTTTCTTTACAATTCGGAAAAAAGATCCATTGCATCGACTTCCAACGTCATCTACATGTTTCAATCTCTTAAAATTGCCAAATTACCAGAAAAAGGCAACACTTCGTGATAAATTGCGATATGCAATTTCAAGTAATCCCGGTTTTGAATTATCATAATTATTATCATATATAATTTGTTTGGAATTTTACTTTATTCAAATGTGAGTGGGTTTAAATGAAAATGGCCAAATGAGAGATGACGTTCAAATGGAATAGTAATTAACAGAAGAAGAAAAAAACGAAAGATATTTTATTTAAACGATTCTGATTAAATTTAAATTTAAGATAAAAAATAAGATATTTATATTATATTAACAATTATAATTATATTTAAACAAGAGACAAAGATAGAAAATATTATGAGAGATTTATGTCAAAATATAACGTATATCTAAAAAAAATATGAAATGAAATTTTTCAATACTAAGTTTTTTTACGTTTGAAGGCTCATTTGCAAGAATCACTTGGACTATCAAAAATTTCGATAAAAGGAGCTGCTGAAAGAATTCTTAACAATCGCCCTTAAAACTCTTCACAATTTTGAGACCCCTTTAAGAAACTCGAGATGCAGGATGATGGACATTCCTGGAAAATTGGAGTAGTTTCAAGGTCACTGACAAAAAATTCATTTTATTATTCTAATGACTGTTCATATTTTTATTATTCATTTTAATATTTCTGTTTTTTTTTAATCAAACATTACAGTAAATCATTTTATTTTAATTTTAATATTATTATCATATTTTTTCATACAAATTTTAAGGGAAGTACAACATTAAGCAGTGATACTGTTACTTGAAATCCCGCAAATATTACAGAAATGTTTTTATTTTCACAGTGAACTCCACTTAAAATTGTATTTTCTGAATTTTTTTACAATAATATACTGCATTTTTTAATTTTTTTTAAATTTTTTTTTTACATGAAATCCAAAACTTAAAGTTATTTAAAATTTTTTTTTGATAAATTATTGCCAATTATTGTATTTGGACGTTTTTCTTTTATTTTCATCTCACATTACATAAAAAAAAATTATTAAATGAGTTAAGGTTTGATGAAAGAAAAATGATGTTAAAAGGTTTCATTATTAGTAATTTATTTTTTATAATTTTTTTTTACTTTAAAATTACATAACAAACTACTTTTTTATTAAATTTAATTTAATTTTAATATAGCATATTTTTTCAGTTCTACATAACAATTTCAACTTTTAATTTTCATTTCACTCTAATTTTTTTTCAGGTTTTATTTTTTTTTTAATTTAATATGATTTTTTTTTTTGCCTAAGCGATATGAAAGAAATTAAAAAGTACGTTATTCGTAAATTCTTAGGATTGATTGTGTTGTAAATTGGTACGGAAAATGTTTTCTTTGTTTTGTTATTTTTTTCTTGACAGTACAATATTTTTTTTTGTGTTAAGATTCATATATTAAAAGTAAAATGTTCAGATTAGTGTCAAAATTATTTGAATGTTTTGAATATAAAAATGACACTAATCCAATACAAAAATAAAAGAATTAAAACTTAAAAATTAATTTAATGTTTATGTTAAAATAAATCTGTTATTTATTTTTTTATTATACAAAATTCTTAAAAAATAGTAGTGCTGACCCTATTTGTTTCTCGTGATTATTGCTATAAACGTTTTTTTTTTTAATTTCTTCTTTAAACTATAAATATATGAATAAATGTGACAGTACAAGATGATATACAATAAGAAGGAAAGGAAGTTTTGTTAGATTATGGTATGACTTCAACATAATTAGCAGGATATAAACCAACTCGACCGTTTTTCCGTCCCTTACACCATCCTTGTTCATCTTCATCTTCAAGTTTCTCGAATATTTCACCTTTAAATTAAAAATTACAACAATAAAATTCAAATTTCAATCCAAAAATTTAAATTAATCACCTTGTTTGAAACTCAATTCATCACTTTCGGCTCCCTCATAATCGTATAACGCTTTAACTGGCACTCCGGGTTCACCATTATCAACAAGTACATTTTCAGCGCCATCTCCCTCATCCCATTCCTCTTCCTCAAATGGATTTTGATCGGATTTGCTGTTAGTTCCATTACTGTAAAATTAATTTTCATGGATTAAATTTTTTTATTTGAATTTTTTTTTAAATTTTAGTAACTCACGTAATTTGTGACGCCCTATTTGGTGTACTGGCTGTTGACTGTACCGAATTCTGGGGACTTTTATGTTGGGGTGTTGCTGGTGCTGCATGTTCTTGTGTACGCGGCGACTCTTGACTACTATTCCGTCCATTACTTGTAGTCGTCGATTTAATACTCAGGCTGGTTGGCTTATTGTTTGTTGTGGGTGCTGCTGGTGGGGGATAATCCTATTTTTTGTATTTCATTGAAATGAAAGGAAAATAAAGAAATTAATTCTAGCTTAATTGACATGGATACGGGAAACGTGCAAAAATGTTTACAGTTAAATTAATTAATTAAATGAAGGTCACATTACAAAAAATCAATGAAATTTGTTGATTTTTAATGTAAAATGATCAAAAAACAAAAAAAAAATTAAAATAACAAAAATAAAACCATGCATACATGCAAATCTTCGTCAACAGAACGCTGGTTAATTAATGTTATCGCTGCAACGGGTAATGCTTCTTTTGATTTGATTCCCTTGGCGATTTCACGGAACTCTTCTGTGTATTCCTGTTTGAATTGTCATCATTAAAATATGAATATGTAACAAAAATTAATTTAATGGGAAAATTTCAAAGAAAAAATTAATGAGGGATGAGGAAAAAAAACATGGACAAGTTAATACAAAGAAAAAAAAACCACATCAAACATTAAATTCAAATTTTTCCTTAATATTTACCACAAATTCTGGCCATGTCATTGGCATATTAACTCCATGATTATTTGACCACCATTTCAGATCCTTTTGAGAATCAGCATTATTGATTATGTGATAAAATTCTTCGTAAATTTGTGGAAGGCTGTCAAAATTTGAATTTCAATACATTTCATTTTAAACAAATTAAAAAAATCACTCACCTAGGCTCTTGTGAAATATTTAAACACTTATGTACAGAAAATAGTACTTCTTTGAAAAATCGTAAGCGAGTTTCCTCCATTTCTTGGCACTTGATAAACACAGACTTCATATCTTCCACATAAATTGGATTATATTTATTGATTTCCTGTAAAGCTTGTTCGTACTTTTCACGACACTTTTGTACATCTTCCTTTGCACGTTGTACACGGTCTTGTAATTTTTTTAACTGTAAAATAAAAACGATACAAAAATCATGTCATTAAATGTCTGTCATTTAATAGGCTTAACATAAAAACAATGAAAAAGTATTATGTAAGACAGAGAATGGGCACCTGAGAAAAATAAATACATAAATTTATCGGAAATAAAGTGAAAATTACATGAATTGATAAGGAGAGCATTCAAATTTGATATGAATTCAATTGTAAATTTTGTGATTGACATTTTGAAGGAAATTTACTTGTCTATCAATCATCTTGAAAAGTTCTCTGTAACAGATTTTTATGTCTGTTAACTTTTATTACGCGTTTTCCCTAATTATTTTGTGTATTTGATCGATGATTCAATTAACAAACATTTCGAAACAATAAATTTTGTCATATGTTCACTTTTGTTTGTATTTTAAATGAATAAAATATCTATTTATCATTTTTCAAGGTTAAAATACTTAAATTTTGAAATGGAGTAACAGTAAAAAATTATCATTTTATTACTTTTTTGGTCATAGAAAGGGGTAACAGGTGCTAAAATTCACATTAATTATTTGTTTTCGATACATGTTACATAAACGGTTTTAATTTTAGACATTTTTACCTGATCTTGTGACATTGACGAATCACTGTTGGCATTCCGTTCTTGATTTGCTGCTGTTTTCTCTGTTTTACATGCCGAATGATAGTCGGCTTTGCATTTTTCTACTTTGGCTAATATTTTGGCCCATGGTTTCTGTGCCTTCTTGAATGCATCTTCCATTTCTTTGCGTTCTTTAATGTGCATCATATTCTAAAATGAAACAATTTCAATTTAACTGACGTATGTTGCGATAAAAATTTTGACTCACTTTATGATAATTATCTTTTTGCCATGTTTTAATTTGTGAAATGACATCATTACATAAATTTTCCTTAATTTTTAAGTGGACATCGGACAGCCGATCTGATTCTGTGAGCATGCCCTTCCAACCAGCTTCCGTCGTACCATATTCTGGTCCTTTTTCAATTAGTTCACCCCATTTTTTGGACCAGCCTCGTAAACTTTTTGCATAGGCTTTTTCTATTTCGGCACGTTCATGTACAAGCGTTTGGAGTTCCGAACATAATCTGAAATGTAAAAATTTAATATTTTAAATGTCAGTTAAAACGGGAAATAATTTAACTCACTTATATCCATCCTCAATTCGTTTTGTGGTCCTTTTATAGTTACCCGGCTCCCAAAACGAATCACTTCCAGCTTGTATCAAATGATCGTCACTATGATGTGACATCTTCATTGGTTCTGATATTTATTGTGACAGTTTTTTTTTATGTTTTAATATATTAATTTTTTATCAAACGTGTAACGAATCAATTTTTTTTACGTTATCTTTCAATTGTTCCTTCGCTTGGAATTTCAATGTCTTCGTTTATGACTTAAATTGTGTAAAATAATTATATTTTTATATGATTACGTGTAAAAACAGAGTGTTATCTTATCAGAAGATGCAGTATGACGAGAGTACCTTCAGTGGATGATAAATTTTGTTCTGTAATAAAATAAATTTAAAAAAAAATACGATTAAGTTTAAAATTTATTAGTTTTATTATTATTATTATTAATTAGTTGAAGGCTTGAGATAACAAAACAAATATTTAATAATTAAAATGTGTGTCGATTCTGTGAGTGGAATTTGTAAAAATAATTGCTATTATCATTATTTTATTTTAAGTGTGAGTCAGTTATGCTGATAAAAGTTATTTTGAACGATTTCAATCAATTTTAATTAGAAATTATAGAAAAAAGATTACTAATTTTTCCAACGAACTTATGCACAAATTAAATAAATCTTTAAATTTTAACTTGATTATAAGAAAAAAAAAGCCAGGCGTCCCCATCGAAATTTAAAAATTTACGTAAAACAAGTATTTGGTGACAAGACATTTGTGAAGGGGAAGACACAAGGGGATCACCTCACTCATATTTGTATGAATAATTTCAACTGACAGGCCAGTTAACCATCGAATTTTCCAAATTAAAATGCAATACAAGAATTTAATGGTCATTTAAGACGAAAACTGAACTGAATTCAAATTTTTGGGTAAGGACAACCAAGTTCACAAGCTTTTTAAATGAATTCAAGGACCACAGGGTCATCCAGGGTACGAGAGGGTCAAGAGATGGTTCACAGTGAATTTAGTCTTTTATACATATCATTGCCCCCTCTGTCCCCCAGCACTCTCTTAAGGGCAGCTAATGAGTGCTTTGATCGTAACAACATGAAAATCGTAACTTTCAATTTCGATTCATAAAACCGTCGAAAACATCAGGATGACTTAATGTAAAAAATTCCATGAAATTGAAATTTCTCGACTAAATCTTACATTTTTTTTAACATTTTTCTTTATAATCATGATAAATATTGTAGAAACGTTAATAACATAATATTTTTCTTCAAAAAAAACTGTACAATGACATTCTTTTATGACAAATATTACCAGCTAAAATTTTTACTAAGATAGTTAAGTTGCATTGCTTTACATTTTCACTCAACACACACACATCAGTTGCATTTTTTTCAATTCAAAATCATTTTTACGGTATCGTTATTATATTTTTTTTCAATTACAAGATAAAAACAAGTGTGTGAGACAAACAATTCAGCTCATTATATCAGGTAATAAAAATATTTACATCAAAGCAGAAAAGATGTAATAATTTTTTTGTATTTTCTCACACTTGAAATTATCTTTGATATACAATAATAATGAATAATGTCTATTTTTATAAGAAATAAGAGCGTTCAGTTACGGTATACGTAAAATTATTTACTTTTCTATTTACAATTCACTAAATAATGTATTTAGGTAAATGTAAATACGAGGCACATGCTGAAGTTTCAATTGTTATATGAGAGAGCAAAAAAGTTGCATAATCACAATTAGAAAAAAAAATAAAAATGTTATGAATGAAATATTTTAACTGGAAAAATGAAGATTATCATCAATTTTGCAAAATTTTAAATGGATGCTAACACATTTTCAATATTTTTCAATAAATTCAAATCATCAATCAAGCACTCATTGAATACTTTGTCACCTAATGAGCTTAGTTTGTCTTTCAATAGTAATTTGCATGTAAATTGGTTTTTTTTTTGCATTGTCGTGTCACTTTTAACAATTATATCATGTCTTTAGTCAGTTCAGAAAATTTCTTAAAAATCCTACAATTTTATGAAGAAAATATCAAAAAAATCGAGAGTAAAGTCAATTTAATGGAAGCTCAGATGAAAGATCATGATAAAGTTGATTCAATTAAAACTGAATCAAAGTTCCTAGGCGATGCTGAACAAAATCAGGATCATTTCAATTCATTTTTAGATCAAATTAGGGTATTGCAATCAGAAAATCACGGTTTAATGGAGGAACTGAAACAGAAAAATGAGGAAATTGAATCATATCGGTAAATGTTTCACAATTAAAGTCATACAAGATTAATTTAATTAAAATTACCAATTTCCAGCAAAAAATATCTCACAGCCCTAGAATCATGTGAAGTAAGATCATTAAAACGCAATTCATCTCAAAGTTATCATAAGATAATTGAAGATCTTGAAGCTAAAAATGAAATTCTAACTAAACAGATATCGAAATTTGAACATTTTCCAATTCAATTGAAGTCAAAAGAAATTGAGCTTGATGAAATGAAAATTTCACTTAAGGTTTATGAGAATACAATTCAAGCACTTTCAAAGGACCTTGAAAGTTTAATAAATCAATCGGAAAAGTTAACTTCTGATCTTGATTTTGAACGTACGATGAATAAAAATCTGTTAAAGGAAATCGGAAATTTGAGACAAAATATTGACGAATTATCAGACCTTAAGAAACAGAGAAAGGTAACCGAACGTCAAAATAAAAGGATAATTGAATTGGAAGAGGAGGTCAATGAAAAGGAAAATGAATTGAAATTATTTGAAAATCAGGTGAATTTCATCAAAGAAGAGAGTGCGAAACAAATTATGAACATTAAAGAAAAAGCAGAAAATCAGAGGAATTCTCTTGAAAAGAAAATCCATGAACTCGAAGTAGAATTGGCACAAACGCGAATTGCACTCAAAGCTTCAGCAAAGGATCGTGATGACATACGAAAGCGACTGAAGAAGGAAATTAATCGATTGGAAAGTAAATTTAATGAAGCTCAGTTAGATTTTCACCACCTTCGACGTAACATTGATGAATTTCAACAGTCATTCTCATGTATTGCATATGATAATCAAACTCAAAACGGAACTGATATGGATACAGAATGCTCTGAGGAAGTTATTCGAACCGACAAAATTTTAACTATGTGAATAATCATTTTCTTATATTTTGTAAAACGTGAGAGAAAGAAAGTCATCAAAATTTCCTGTAAAACATCGTTAATAATAAAAAAAATTGTGTAAATTTATCAATTTTTTATTATTATCAAATTCCAGAGGAAATTATGACAAGACAAGCTGACGATGATTCACTTTCTTGTACCGTTAAAATGATAAAAATGCAAAAAAGTACTTTAAACATTGATAAAAAAATTCCATTGTTCACACAATTGTGTTTAGAGACTCGTACTAATGTGAATTGATTGTTTTTGCAAATTGATGTGAAGTTTGACACAGAAATTGAAAAATCTATTAAATTTTTCTAAAGATCTCTTTCCTTCTCTAGAGGCTGGTTTTAACTCTAAAGGGCCTTAAACTTAAAAAATGAGAAATTTTAACCACTGGGCGGTTTAGAAACGTGCATTTCGATAAGACTCATTTCATTGAATAAACAACTAAGTTTTCTTTATGGAAATTTTTGAAATTTTGAAAGAATTTACCGTTTGAAAAAAATCCGCCATATTCGAATTTTTTTTGAAAAATCGGTCATTTTGGGCTTTTGACTATTTTCAGGCTCTCAAGCCTAATCTCAAAGCGAATAAGCTCCTCAATCCAACAAAACCGTTTTTTAGGCTCTGGAGCCCAAACCCTGTTTTCTTACGAAATGCCCTAAAAATTACTTTCAAAACCATTAAAATTTGTCGCCTCGCTAAATTAATCATCAAGTGCTTCAATTTTTTAAGGGCGACCGATTTTGAGTCCTCAAATTTTCTTATCAATTTTTTTGTTGTTAATAAAAATTGCACACGATGCAATCTTCACACCATCATTAAGTAACAGAGTCTTATGTTAATTAAATTGGTTGCCATTTAACCGGAACAGAAAATACCACAAACTGAATCTGAAGAAGACATATTTAAATGAAAAAAAAGTGTTTGAAATTGAAAAGGAAATGAATTGATGTAATAATAATGGTAATTTTTTCCACTATGTGAATATTTTTTTCTAGTCTAGTCTCAGTTTTTCTCATAGAATTCAATTAAATTTCCTTAAAATAGTTTTACATGGAAAATTCTTTAATCTTGGAATTTATTTGAATATATTTAAAGTATTTATTCAACTAAGCCCAGATTAACATAATATTACACACTCAATCAAACATAAATAACAACAAGAACAAGAATATGAATAGAAAACTAATAATAATAATAATAATAATAATGTGTCATGGGCGCACCATCAAACATCATCATAAAACAAACACATGTTATATTGAATTTTATATCTACTTTTTTTCTATTATTATGATCTTAATTTTTTTTTTCATTTTACGGTTTATTCAATTCATGTAGTATCACGAGTAAAGTATCTCACAGCATAATCATACACATAATTCACATATGAGCACAACATTTTATTATTATTGTTATTATTACTATATGTAAAGTACATATCAGTGATGAATACAACAAAAAAGTAAAGAATGAAGAACGCGACATTCCAATCGAAACAAATTCCGTTATTTTATAGTTTCTATCACACATCTCTTTTCTCTTATAGATATTCAAAATACCGGCGCGGTATGACTACGATATATAATTAAATTGTATGTGAGAGAGTACAGGTAAACTAGTTATCATATTATATTGAAAATATCATAAAGAAGAGGAAAGCAGGCAGGCATTTATGCTATGAAAAGAAAATAATAATAATAATAATAAGAATACAAAAATTCACAAAACAAGTGTTTACATTTTTTCTCTTCACATTACACGTTACTTTTATGAATATCATATGAACAGGTACGACAAAGATCAAGACGATGATAAAGTTGTGATTGAATCCAATAAATGTGCTAATTTTGAGTGTAAGTTGAATTAGATTGATGATGTGAGCCAATTTCACGTGAGCTAGATCATTGACATGCCTTACAACGAATGAGCTTTTGGAATTTCAAAGCGACATCATAATTTTTTCATGTGAATCAATTTTTAGTACCAAATTTTACCGTTCAGCTCTAGGTCCGCATAAAAAGTAAGTTCAATTGGACACCAGCACGTATATGAAATTCGATACGCGCAAAAATCATTATAAAATTTTAGATTGGCGCTTTGCGTGGTCATGTTCGAAACTAATCATTAAAATAATACAAACATTTATGTTAGTTCATTTAATTGCCGTAAAGTAGGTTCGGCGCTATTTTTTCTCTGCCACATACGTGACACCAGTGATCAAACAATGACCGAATACGTATTCTCTAGCTTAGGTCTAGTTTTAAATGTAATAAATTTTCCGAATCTAGTCCAAAATAATTTCAAGTTATTTGAACTTGATTCACTTAACAAAAACATCTAAATTAAACGATCATTCTCTTTCTCTCTAATTTTTTTTTGTTCAACACCATTCTAATTGATGTATTCATCACAACGAACAACAACTGATTACACCTTTGCACCCATTATTATTACATTTTTTTTTTGTTTATTTATTTTATATTCCGTTTTTTTTCTCTTGTTTGCTCATTTTCAGTATAATATTATTTTTATTATTATTATTATTATTATTTAACTTTTAAATTGTAAATATTTGAATTCCATGCAATGTATAATCACTCATACTTTTATTTTATATAGTCCATGAATGATTCACAGACCAAGACTAGGCCATTGCATGAAGATTTTGCGCTATAGAATTAATAATAATAATTATTTTTTATTATTGAAAATGTGCCAGTACTACTTTTAAAATAAAATTTTATATTACAATTTTTGCGATTAAATGAGAATTTTCGTTGGATTACATTATCTAGTGGTTTTGAAAGGAAATGCGCTTTTGATATGAAATTGTTTTTCTGACAGCTCGATGAATGTGGAACATGTTAAAGCTTCCTTTTTAGAGAGATACCAAGAAAAATATGACAAGGAGTTTCATGTATCGATCAAAATGCTTTGAGCTTAGGATGTCCCGCAACGACTCCGTATTCCTACACTCTAAGTTGAAAATGCCCCGCAGACCACTCGCATAATATGCAATGACTAAAAGAGTGCCCATAATACTCGAGTTCTTGTTCTAAATTAACTGGAAATACGATTCATTAAATGTCCTGTAAACGTCAATCAAAGATCTCCGTCTGCGGACCAAGTCACTTTGTACTGCGGGGGGTTTTCAGCTTTCAGTGTACATGCAGAGTACACGAGCGACCACAATTCTCGAAAGGCGTAGAGACATGACCCCATAATCTTCCTGAAACAGTTGAAATTTCGTTTTAATTTAATTTTTCCTTCTTACAAAAAGTTCAAATGTCCAGTCATGTCACAACACAGCCCAACGATTAACTTATAGAAACCGAAAAAAATATTTTTCTATCTTTCGATATGTTTACATTAAAACAACGGTCAACGGTCGATATAAATATTATGTTACTATACGAACGATACAAAAATGTAATGTAAAGTGAGTAATGATAGAGTTCTTGAAAGTAATGATATTGTAGAACAAAGTCCTAAACGATTGTTTAATGTATTTTTTTTGCTGTGATAAGCAAGGGAATGGCATTTAAGTGATTGAATTTTTTGGTCAAATATTGACAAATGAAAATGTGTACGAAATACCATAGAACTTGATAAGAAAATTTTTTTAAATGAATTTCAATTATTTTTTTTTGTGGTAGAGTTGTTGATTCTCGCTTCGACCATAATTATTTCCTTAACCATTTCGCAGTCTATTTTGCGCGTTGTCTTTCCAGTTTCTCACTTGTAGTGCCCTTATATAAAAGTGGCGACTGCTTGAAATGACCGGATAACAATAAAACGCCCTCTGACGATGAAAACTGATATTCACAATGATCTCAACTGATGACCGAAGTGCAGGTTTTTTAAAACTGCCCTATAAATTTAATGTGTTCCGTACGAAACCAAGTTCGTGAGTCCTTGTTTGATATGAAATTTCAAAATACAGATGCTTTGACGGTTCAACTTCAAAATTTACGAAATTTTGGATATCTGTAAAACTCGTAGAAAAGAAATTTGCTGATTGAAAAGGTTTTAGTTCTTCTTAAGGGTTTATAGCCCATAATTTAACCTCAATTTGACGTTGGGCATTTACGAGCCTGAGTCAAGATTTTGCTTTTTAAATAACGGCCACCTTGATTAAGCCTTAAGCTCTCCAAATTCATGTTTTATAAAAAATTTAACTTAAATATCAAATCCATTAATGAACCTTGTGACCACAAAGGGATATGTAAAATCCACTAACCACGATTTTTCTTTTTTTTTGTATTTTAATACAAAAAGTATTATTGGAAAACTATTTTCACTAATCCCATACAAGAAAAAAAAACAAACATTTCCGTATTATTTTATTTCATTTTAGGATTATTGTACTTGTATTTCCAACTTTAACCGTTTTCAAATCATCATACCAACATTGTTATTATGAAACATAATACATACAAGTGTTTTTTTTAGTGTGGCATGGCACCATATTGTTAAATTGTGTGTCATTCTTCCACTTATATGAAGGGAAATGAAAATCAAAAAATTTAAATCAAAGTAACAAAAAAAAACAAATTTGAATCATCATCCTTTTAAAAAAGGTGAGGGACCATGAAGAATTTTATTTTCATGCAAAATATTAAAAAATTACTCGTTACCCTTAATATATTTTCCATTTTTCTACAGAAGCTGAAAAACAATTGTTTGCTGATGTTTTTCGAAATAACATTTAAAAAAAAAACCGTATAAAAATTCTTTAATCGATAATTGTATTTAAAGTACTTTAAATATAATAATAATATTGTACTTCTGTGTCTTATACTGTGACAAGGTAAATTTATTTTATTTTTTAAGTAGGTAGAAAATGTACTTTTGCTACTTTTGTCGAGTCAGATAAATGCTATAAGAACCTTGTAGGTTACAATTAATGAAGAGCTGTTTGCATGTTTTGTAATATTTTTCAAAATACAAAAAAATTGCACTTTATAGCTGATTACTTTTATTTTAAATAGCACGTGAATGTTAGAATCGTAAATTTTATGGAAAATAACAATGATTTCATACAAAAAGATGATCAAAACAAAAAATTGCGCTTTAAATTTTTCAACAGCAAGGAAAAAAATGACTTCCGTCGTTCCTTTTTTTGATTTTTTTGGTCTGTGTAAAATATGCAAACTGCATTGCAATTATTATAGTTGTTGTAGTAGCAGAAATAGCTCAACAGTAACCATACAATGTAATTTTCAATGTAATTCCTTACTAATTTGAATGATTTTATGGAATGGAATGAAAAGTGTGTGTGCTTGTGCCAATTATTGTGGTGCTCATTATTTTCATTCACTTGAAACTATGCTGTGTGTGTGTGTTTACATTCAAAGGCAATGATAATACAAAAATTTTTTTGAGATAATGCAGGACAAACAAAGATAAAGATAGAATCTGAAGCAGAAGCAGAATAAAGTATGATTTTTGTTTGTTTGCTTTCTTTCTATGTATATTTTAATACTCTTTGAATATGATACTATTTTATTGAAATTTTTTATGATGACTAATCTTTTTTTTTTTTGTATTCAAGCTGTTATGAATATTAAAATGAAAATAAAAGATAATAATAATGTCCTCACTACTTAGAATAGACTTGATTTTATGAATTTGGATTATGAAGGACAGACAATATTTAAAAATATTTCGACAAACTTTCGATTTTTTAACGGTTTTTGACAAATTTTAGGCCCTAAAACTCAAAAATGTACCCAATCCCTACAATTAATGACATTTTTTCGGACCAACGTAGATTTCCATGCAGAAAGCTGATTCTTACATTTTTTTAATCGTTATATTAGAGAATTTCATTTTTAATTCTAATTTTTTAAAACAAAAGCATTGTAAATGCACAACGGATGACATAATGTCAAATTGAAAATCATCATAAAATGACAAAACTAGAACCAGAATACCAAAAAAAAACTAAAAACTTGTTATTGAACTCAAAATTTCTCAATAAAATGTCATATTTTTACCAAATTTATTTAAAAATCATGTTTTCATGCTACACCAAAGAAAGAGAAGCGAATGAAGAACAACAGACAACTTCCATAATAGTTTCAATTTTATTATTATTTTATTTTTTTTTTCAATATATAAAAAAGTTGATTCAAATCAGATGCGATTTCAAAATTTTAATATAACCTTGGCTTATGTCATTATTTGATTTTTTTTTTTTAATTTTATTTAAAACCCAAACTTTTACAAATCTAGTCAAATAACGCCCACAATTCTAACACTATCAAATGGAAATTTCATTTGGAATCTTAATTTTTCTTTATTAATATTGAAGTTTTTTGAATAATTTTTATTTATTTTATATTATTTTTTTTTGAATATGGAATGGAATAAAATGAAATGAAATGAAATATCAAAATTTTTTGTTCAAATAATAAAATTGATGTTATTATTATTCATAAATAGTAAAGGTAATAATGGTTTTTTGGAATGGAATAATTTTGTCCAAGTATGGAAATGTGAATACGCAACAATTTTTATTTGATATTTTAATTTAAGGAGATTGAAATTTCCGACGACCTTGAAGACAATAATTGATTGATTTTGATTTTTCCTCGAGAAAGAAAACTTTTTTAAAATCTAAAAAAACTTTAAAAAATATTCAGGTACGACCAAGTCCATAACTAGGCTAGAAGGTAAAATTTAGACAATTGCCTTCTTTTAAGCCAGAATGTAACTCGGAAACTTCAAAGTTTTGTTCGAGAAAGTCATTTAATGACCCTATGCAGAAATATGTGTGAATTTAGATCGCCATTTCTATTGGCTTTATAAGACTTGGCCCATAACTGAACGCGACAATGGAAGTTCTGTGAACTGTACTAATTCCAAATACAAAGTCAATCAAAATTAACGGATACATTTTGAAGTAGTGAATAAGATCGTTGAAAATTTTAGTCCAATTTTCCATCCAAACTATAAAATCAAAATGAAGAAGTATCAACAAAATTACTGTTAATTGCCTCATCGTGTGCCTCTTTTTATTATTTACATTCCTTTTTTTCTTTCTAACATTTAATATTATTATTATGATGATGATGACACTGAACTCACACTAAATGAAAACCAAATTATTTATTTAGAATGGGCGTGTGATTCGATAACTGATTAAAGTCACGACAGATTTCATCAAACACGAATTTATTACAAGGGAATCAGGTAAATCGTCCGGTAAATAATTTAATTTCCTTTAATTAATTCATCGTCTAATTTTCTCCTAAAAGTCTTTGACTGTGACCTTATTCAATTTTTTATGACTTTTCATGTGACCTAATCAATTGTTTACAATTATTAGCAACCTCTCCCATATGATGTTATGAAAAAATATTAATATTAAATCATACAGAACTGAAGTAAAAAAAAACTAATAACAATAAAAACAGCAATTACGCCATCCACACAATAAATTTATTTATTTTTATTAATGAGATAAATTGCAAGAATGACCGAGTCAATGAATGAATGAATAAATTGATTCTGATATTCTAGTGGTTACATTACAACTAATGGGATCTTATGGTATTTTATTTTGATATTCATCGTTACATTGCAATTAGTCTGTTGGACGAAAAAATTGGAATTTCTAGTCATTTCATCACTATGAATGATTCAGATTACTTTAAGTATCAAATTTTATTTTTTTGTGACCTTTCAGGCCTTGGCGCTTACTAGTAAGTGTCTATGCATAGGCCGTTGTGTTACATGGTGGCAGTTTCTCAGTTCACCACTTCAAGCCAAGCACATAAATCACTGTGTTCCCATTCATACAAAATTTGGCAAGTCATTGACCTGCAATTCCACTTGATCAGTGGGATATCACATCATTACTTTGCCCCTCTTATCTCAGGAACTCAACGATGATTTCATTCAAATATGAAAAGTCAAATACCATTTAAAAGTCATGTAAATCACGATCATTGTATGAAATTCCAATAACTTAATGAGATGAAAGATAGTCTCATTTTTGCAAGATTTCATCAGTTACGTTCAAAATACACCATCTTCTATTTTTATCCGGTTTGTGTTTGTTTGTGCGAATTAAGTAGACACGATACAGATTGTTACAAATATATTAGTATTTATTTTTTCACTGTTTAAACTGTGGGTAGTAAATTAGCAGACTGCAGTATTCAAATGATGATATTCTCGTCTAGCAAGTAACAGTTTCAAGTGTCTAAAGCAGTTTAAAGCTGAAATTTAAATCACAATTTTTTTAAATGAAACATTTATATTGTTACAATTTTTTTAATAATAATGTATGTGCATCCAAAATATTATAATGGAATCCAGTCATTCATTCATATTCATCATTTCAGACCATAAATTATGTATGCCAGAGTTGAAACGAGACCCATACATACGATTTAACGGTGATGAGATTGGGCAATGGCTATTGTTGTGTTTTTAAAAAAAAAATTTTTTTTTTTAGAGCAAACAATCGGTTTATTTATAACTATATTTGGGTGCTACTGCATTCAATTTGACTCGTACATCAAACAGACCATCACAGATTTAAACAACAACATTAGCCGCTTATATTTTAGCATTCGTCAGCAAAGTGTAAAATTTTTGCGTAACTTTTTTTATTTATTTTTATACATTTTTTTTTTGTATTTGAACCAAATTTACTGGGTTACTGAATTTACCTTTAATTAACTTAATTTTATATAAAAATATATATAAAATTTTTTGTGTGTAATTAATCCAGTGTATCCAATGGTATGTAACGTCCAAAAATCGGTGGATCTTTATTTTTTTATTGATGATTTTCCTTATAAATTTATTTTCATCAATGCAGTAATTAATTATTATTTTTATCAATAATATGAAACACTTTAATTATTTTTCCTGCTTATTTTATGTTGTAAATTTTTTTTGTTGAAATATAATTGATATAAAAATTTTCAAGGGTAAATTTTTTCTGTTTCGTTTGATTAGATAAATGATGATGATGTTGGTCGCAAATTAGTATAAAATTTATTATTGGTGTACACTTGTATCTCTTCTTCTATTATTTTTTCTTCACTTTTACATTCAATAGCTTTATTTTGCTTTTAATTATAATTAAAATATTTAATTGAAACTTTTCAATTAAATTTTATTGCTCACATTATTAATTTTTTCGATAATTTTACTTTTAATGGGATTATTTACCCGAAAAATATTAAATAAAAATATTTTTTTTCTTTCTCTACTTCACGGTGTTCGATAAAATTATCACATACGCAAGTGACTGGTGACGAGTAAATGTTAAAAATTTCTTGCTTCGTTCGTTGATGTGTCAGTTGGGTTGTATGGGAATTTACCGGTCCCTGCATGCTAACATGAAAGATGAAATAGAAATACGGTGACCATAGAAAAAATTGAAATACATTTCTCAGTAGATCAAATGTTAATTATTTTCGTGTAAAAATCTTCTTTTATACTTCAAATAAGCATAGGTCAATTTGTACTGATCTTCAAAACTACATTTAATATAACAAAGTGTTGAAGATCAAATTTTATCCTATGATTACAAAAAGATTTTTCTACTGAACCTTCTACCAATAGTATAATAATATTGTTTGTTCGCCACTAACAAGCTTTATCATTTTGTATCTTAATTTTGTGCTACTTTTTGAAGCACTCGCTAACTCGAATCAGCCTTGAAAATCTCTTTCGAATACACTGAAGCTTGTTCCTTGCACACGGTTTTCTAAAAATTTCAATTGTTTTCATGTTGTTATTTTTAAGATTTATTGGAACTAGGTATTGGTAATCATATATTCAAGTTAACGTTTTTTTTATTTACTTGCCTTGATAAACGTCACAAATCTGTTAAAAAACCGAAAATTACACTATTAATGAATTTTATTTAAATTATTTACTTACCAGCATCAGAGCATGTTTATGATCAAGTGGAAATTGAAGCAAGTGGAACTGCATTTTTGTGGAGTGTACTTTTTCTGTCGTTAACAGAACACCAGCTAGAAGAATGATTGTTACATAAGTAACATAGTTACATAGTTTTTTGATCGGCTTTGAACGATTTGAAATCATTGCATTACACTGATTAATCTTATCATCTGGAACCTTAATTCCAACTGCATTTTCACTGTCTCTTTTGCAGGTAATACAACGTCTCTTAACCATTTTACTTAATAAACCTCGTTTGCTGCAGTTCACAAAGAATAACTATTTATACATGTATTTATTTCTTTAGTTAATTACGGGTACTTTATATAGATAAATTCTTAATTTAGCGTAGCTAAGTCGTCGTATACATTCAAACAACATAAAATTTAGTACTAGTTAAAACTTGTACGAGGTATATGCATGTATACGAAGGTTTAAGCTACGCTAAGTTAAGAATTTATCTATATAAAGTACCCGTTAATCGTCTTCTTAACTTTGTATCGCCAACAGCGTAAGTCAATTCTAAGGAATTCAAATTCCTTTTAATTGATTTCAATTGAAGATTTGTATGACCTTTTTTAGTCCGTATGAAATTCAAATTAAAATAAATAGTTGATAATTAGGGTTCTCATTATTAAAATTATTCAGTTTAGATAGTTAGAATTAAAAGCGTTTAAATGGGCAAACAATGAACACCCTGCTTAACAAAACAGATTGAATTAAATAGAATTTTAATATTTCATTTTAAATAACAAGTTATTTCACTATTTTTCCACCGGTTTTGAAGTATTGGTTGGTTTTCGCAATAATATTAAATATTTATTTACATTTTTCACTAATTTTTCATTGAATAAGAGCTCCAAAAATGGAAAACACTTGTATTCTTTAGGATTTGTTTACAATGTCAAAATTTAATCTGACATTCAATTCCAGCGATTTAATTTTAAACCGGAAAAAAATAGTTTAAATTGAATTTATCGGATTGAATGAAATTAAAAAATTTATACATATGTCTATAGATACAAAACAACTGTCAAATTTAATTTAATCTATTTCAGCTATTTAAACTGAATGATGAGAACGCCTAATAAGTTTAACAAATTCGGCACAAAATCACTGGGAAAAAGCTTGAAAAGAAAATGGGTATTTTTTAGTTAGAAAATTTTACACTTTCGGTGAATGTTCCAAAAAGTCTAAAGGAGATAATGCAACAAATATGAGCATTGTGCCTAGAGAGTTAAATTTCAATTAAAAATTCTTGAGATCCTCAATTTTAATCCATCTCACATGGTCACCATACATCTAACAAATCTTCGTTTCATCGAACAAGTCCAATAACAGTTTTGACATTTAGTCAATCACCGTACAACTATCACAGACTGTGGTTGTGCGTATACACTGTGTGTCCTATAATCCGTATTTTATTTTTTTGTTGTAAAAATCTCCTCTAAACTCAAAATACTTTTCCGTATTTATTTTTTGATAAAGAAAATGACTTGTTATTAACAAAATATTAGCATTTAAATACGTGTGAATAGTTTCAAGTTAAAATTTGTGTATAAATGTAAGTAAATTTAGTGAAAATCTTATAAGATATTGTGACGTGTTTGTTAGTCTTTTATATAAAAATGTACCTTCATATCTCTATAGTTCTTTTTTGTTTGTATTATAGATGCCCGTGAAATTTTTTTTTGTATATATTTATACAAGAAATGGGGAGAAATTAATAGTCATTTATGTGTGTGATGAAAAGTTTTGTGAAAGAAAATCGATTTTTCACCGACACTCAATGTTTTCATTTCTTATTCCTTCGGGCTACGAATTTTGTTTGACCAAGATTTTTCAATGAAAAGTTTGGATTTTGAACAGATAACGGGTAAAATATGTGAAAAAAATATGTTATGTGGTAGCTCATCATTAAAAATAAACATAAAATAACAAATTTGAGGGCGTGCAGTAGCAACGGTTCTAATTAGTTATTAATATTATCAATGAGACAGCTTTATCAATGAATGGATTGTTAAATTCAATTCATAATTGAACCATAAAAGGATTTTTTTTTTTGAATTGATGGGACACTGGCACACATGAAACGCAAATTTCATATAAAAAATGCTTTTCTAAGCTATTCTGAGGGTGTGTTTATTTCTTGTTCTCCTACGTGATTTTTTTTCTCTTATTGCAATCACATCGCAGTGAAAGCTCTTAAATGACGAATGTTTGCAGAAAAAAAACTCCTTATAAATCAAATAAATCAGCGAAATAGGTAATAAATAAATGGAAACAATTAACATTGAACTGTATAATGAAATATTACTATTGTGTTAATAGCTGAAACGGTTTTGTCACTTAATTGTAATTATTAAATTGAGTAGAGTGGCTGTAAATTTCATATTCAAATTTGTGAAATATTTTAATTTTAATAAAAACACAAATAAAAGCCATAAATCGGTCACACCGTTAATCAGACGTGATTATTCTCTGTCTATTTTTGTGCTCTTCATATAAATTTCAATTAATAATAATTATATTCGTAAATATTTTTGCGAAAACAAACGAATTTATTGCATTACCATAATTAACCCAATTGATGAATTGAAACAAACAAACATGCCATTGATTTTGATTTACGCGGATGTTCAAAAAAAAATTCTTTACATTAAACATAAATTTTTGTGTGTGTAATTAAAGCATAGACATGCCAAAATTAATCAGTGATGGAAAGATTAAATCATGAAATTATTATACGAAAAATATTAAGATTTGGGTAAAAAAACAATTCTTACAAAATTCGGTTTAATGTCCACCACTGACGTAACATAATTTGATTTTAATTAAGTCAAGTGAATTTTACCAACATGATTTATTACTTACGTACAATTATTATTTTTATTATTCACATTAAAATAACATTTTTTTCTTTCATTATTTCTAGGAAAATGGAAGTGACTATTCAACAACAACCACCACTAAATAACACCGCAGTTACACCCCAAAGTCGTAGTGGTAGCAGGACAAGTTCAAATAATGAGCTAGAAAATGATTTAATTGATTTGGAAATTGGCGGAGGTGTGAATAACAAAAGTAATACATTGAAGAAACGGATCTCAAGTAGTCGAACCCCAACACGAAAAGCCAAAAGAATTAAATTTTATCGTAATGGTGATAGATTTTATCCAGGCATCACAATTCCAGTATCAAATGAAAAATATAGATCATATGACAGTTTAGCTGAAGATTTAACACGAATACTCGAGGGCAATGTCATGTTAACTGGTGCAATTCGTTTCATTTATTCTGTTGATGGAAAAAAGGTGACAAAATTTAATTTTAATTTGACTCAAATTTCATTTCATTTTAAATTTCAGATTGAAAAAATTGACGACCTAGAAGATGGTAAAAGCTATGTATGTTCCTGTAATAATGAAAGTTTTAAGAAATTAGACTACAATAATTTGCAACCTGTGGTAAATGTAAAAACAGCTAATCGATTACCAAAGTAAGTGCATTTTGTAATTTGATGTTGTTGGCGAAATTCCAAGAAAATATGGTGACATGTTGTCTCTCATGTTGCAATAAATTCTTGTTATGTGTACTCATGATTTTAGAATTTTAACCCATCAACTGCCACATGTCGATTTTTCGAATTAAAATTAATTGAATTTTCAATTCACAGAGTAATTCGTCCATCATCACCTCTTCGTAATGGCACTAATGGAATCACACCAACTGAAGCCAAAGTCCTTAGAACTGAACGTGACAGTGTTGTGCATCCTCGAATTGTTACCCTAATTCGAAATGGTATTAAACCACGAAAAATCCTAAGATTACTCCTAAACAAAAGAAATAGTCCAAGTTATGAGCATGTCCTTGGTGCAATTACACACGTCGTTAAACTCGATACAGGATGTGTGCGAAAAGTATTTACGTTATCGGGACAACCCGTTTTAAAGTTAGCCGATTTCTTTGAGCAAGAAGATGTTTTCTTTGCATATGGCAATGAACGTGTTGGACCTGATGACTTTGAATTGGAACCGGACGAAAGTAAGGCAATTCGACAAAATCGAAAGTCGTTACGAAATGGTTCGATTCGAAATGGACCTAAGCCAAAAATGCCAGTTAAAAGTCATAATGATACATTTGTGTGTGTTGATGATGATTTATTGAATGGCAGTATACGAGCAGACTCATTGCCACAAGAAATACAAAGTCAGTATTTGCTTGGATCGATTATTGGCGATGGAAATTTCGCAGTTGTACTGAAACTCAAAGACCGAAATACAGGAACTGATGTTGCTCTAAAAATAATTGATAAGTCAAAATGTAAAGGAAAGGTAAGAAAAAAATAATTTTACATTAAAATAACTAGTAAAATTAATTTCAATTCAATTCAAAAGGAACATTACATCGATGCAGAAGTTCGTGTCATGAAAAAACTCCAACATCCACACATCATTCAACTTTTCATGGATATTGATACTCCGAAAAACATGTTTCTTGTACTTGAATTAGTAAATGGTGGTGATTTATTTGATGCAATTACACGTGTGACACGTTTCAGCGAAAATCAAGCACGAATTATGATTAAGCATTTAGCTTCGGCAATGGCATATTTACATTCAATGTCCATTGTACATCGTGATATTAAACCAGAAAATTTATTGGTGAGTTATTTGAGTCTCGTACATGAAATTAAATTAATCACAATTTAAATTACTTGAATCAGGTTGAATTAGATGATAAAGGAAATGTGCTCGTACTAAAATTAGCCGATTTCGGCCTAGCATGTGAAGTTACAGAGCCCTTGTTGGCAGTTTGTGGTACTCCGACATATGTTGCACCGGAAATTTTAATGGAAACCGGTTACAGTCTTAAAGTAAATTTTGTTTTCTCATTATTTAAACAAAATTTCATTATGAATTTTCATTTAGATTGATGTTTGGGCAGCTGGAATTATCCTTTATATACTTTTGTGCGGCTTCCCACCCTTTGTATCACCAGACAATCAACAAGAACCACTTTTTGATGCAATCCTATCTGGAGTATTTGAATTTCCCGAACCATATTGGGATGGAATTGGTGAAGGAGTTCGTGATTTGATCAACAACATGTTGCAATCAGATCCAGATCTGAGATTTTCAAGTGAAGACGTTTTAGATCACTTCTGGTTAATGGATGATGGCGGACAGCATCTATACATAGAAGAATAAAAATAAATACAAAAAAAAACAGTATCTAATAGGTAAAATAATTCATTCATTAACATAAAATACAAATGAAAAGCACTGATTTTTTTAAATGAAATGAAAAGAGAACAACTAAATTTTTAAATGATAAAAAAACAAACAAAATATTTTTGAATCGAGGGTATTTTTTCATAGAAATTCGGGAAAGATACGATCAAAGTGACTTCCAAAAATTAAAACGTAAAATTATTATAATAAGAAATATTTTAGATTACAATGAAAAGACAAATTAAATTTTAACCCTCCTCTAAAAAAAATTCCACCTTTCACTTTTCATCAAATTTTGTACTACAATTAAAATATTCTCATTAAAATATCTTCCAAATTAATCTTAAAAAATTAAAGTAACACAAAATTTTAATCAATTTAAGCTCAATTATGCTAATTTCGAGTTTAATTTTACCTTTTAGGCACAAATCGGCTGCAATATTACTTTTATTAAATATTAAATTAAAAAATTATTTAAGAGTATTTAAAAAAAAGTATTTTTATTTCAATTACTATTAAAATTCTATTAAATTATTTAAAATTTTTTAAATTCATCTCATTTTCACTTTGAAATGAAAATGATTTGATTGAAATTCACTCCTATTTTAGTTGATTATTTAATTTATTAGTCCAAAACTAAACTAAACAATGAAATTCTAGTTCAAAATATTAATTTTTAAGAAAATCTTAGGAGAAAAAATTACAAAAATTCCACCATTAAGTATATTTTTTTTGTTAATTCTCGAGTCTCCTTCTATAAATCCTATAATAAAACAACAAAATCTTATATCACTTTAACTTATCATTAGATTTAATCCTATTATTATTAAAATTATACAAAATTAAATTAAATTAATGAATAATCAGGCACACTAAGATTAAATTAAATTAATCCTAAATTTAAAGAAAACAAAACAAAAAAATATGATATTGCTAAAATTGATTATTATGATTAAGAAAGAAAAAAAACAAATATTGAAATTATAATGTACCGCTTTATGAATATTATTAGAGGAAAAAATAATTGGCTTTTGTAATATGTGATTTGGCAGTGAGGTTATTAATGGTTAAGATAGGAAATGTTAAATTTAACGGATAAAAATCATGAGAGACTTTAAATTACGAAAAAATGAAAGGAATCGAAGACTCAAAGTAATTATGAGGGATTGAAGACTTTATGAAAATGGAAATTAACGTACATTACAAGGAAAGTGATTGTGAGAAATAGCTTTTATATGAAAGTTTCATCGGTACTCTATGTGTAATTTATGACCTACCTTCAATAATGACATTCAAACTGCATTTTTTTTCATTAATAAAAGTTAAACCAATTTCAATCAAATTTTGACTCTAACATAGTAAATATCAAGCAATATTTAAGTCACATTAAAAAAAATAACTTTAAAATTTTAATAGAAAAAAGACCAAAAACAGACAAAAATAACAACAACACAGTAAAAATATTCAAAACAGCTTAAATTACAAGGAAATATCTTTAAAAAATTGTCATTGATGTAAAATACTTGTATGGTGAAATCTTAAAGTATGAAACCCCAGCATTATTGATGATATAAAAAAGTAAATAACATTATAAAATAAACTATGAATATACAAAAGGCATTAAATATAATAATATATAAACAAATTAAAATTAATAAAATATTAAGCATCAGTAAAATAAATTACAACAAAAAAAGATTAATTTAGCTAAAAAATTGTTGTTTTAATTTTAACGGTCAAATTTTGATTGGCCATGTGTTTAAGGATTCAAATTTTCAAAATTTTTTCAAAAAATTTGCTCGATACACCACCGATTTTTATATGACAGGGCTCTACTAGATTCGTTCAATTCTTTTATCTCCACCTCTGATATTTGACACATTCTGTCATCGCCATATTCTTTCGTCTGTCGTATCATAACTCTTGTAAGTAAATTACATAACTTTTTATTTTCCTAATTTTCATCGATTAATATATCATTAAAATAACATTTTTTTGTAGGAAAATAATGGCATTCGGTGATTATCCAGCAGAATATAATCCAAAAGTGCATGGACCTTATGATCCAGCACGTTATTATGGAAAACCTGATACACCATTTAGCCAAGTAAAACTTTCCGAATTGGGTGAATGGTTTTCACGTCGTAACAAGTCACCACAAGCTGTTGCTGGTGCTGTAAGTCGGGCTTTTTGGCGTTGGCAACACGCTTATGCTCAACCACGTCGTGCTGGAATTGCTCCCGTTTTCCAAGTCATTGTCGGAAGCATGATTTTCTTCTATTGCATCAACTATGGAAAACTCCGCCATCACAGAAATTACAAATATCACTAAAGGGATTTTTGGATGATGTCTATGATGTGGAATGGATTGGCTTATTTCTGTTATAATTAAAAATAATATTGATAAAATTAAAAAAACCAAGGTCTGTTAAATTGAAAAATATTCGTAAAATTAACCATCTTAAATATAAAAAAAACTAAACAGTGTATGAAATACAAAATAATGTTAAAATTCAATTCGATTCATTCAAGAAATAGTCAAATAAAATATCGCATAATTAAAAGGGAAATTTAAATGAGTAATTTATTTAGAATCGAATATAGGGCAAGTCGTATTTAAGTGGTGAACTTTTCGCATTCCATTTCATATGTGTTGAGTTCGATCCTGGCAACTTCAAAAAGTATTTGTACTCGTGTCATTAGGATTTTAACGTTCAAAGCTGTAATTTACCCTTAGGCAATCATTTATATTCTAAGTTAAAAGTGAAGAGCTCCTGAGCTTCATCTTAGCATGAAATTCCAATTTTTGTTCAAGGATCGAGCGATGTTTTCGACAAAAAGCTCGTTTCAAGGATACATTTAAACATTTTTTCACAGCGTTTTTGGTTATTAAAAGTACAGGATCTTAGCCTCTCAACTGATGTTTTTGCATTTCAGGTCTAAATAAATTTTTAACGCCATACAGCGCACCAGGCCATTGAAATTCAACAGTGATAGTCTATTTAACCTCATTTAAGTCTGGGATTTTCTTTTTCTCTGAAGACCTCTAAAGATGAAATCAAACTTTTAGTTTAAATCATTTCCTTTGAAAATTCTTTTTTTTTAATCTCAATTAAGGAAATAACAGGAAAAGAAGGAGAAAAATTAAAATTGCTTTGACTTTAAATGCAACGGTCAAAAATTCAAATTTCCCTTGACATCTGATATTTGTGTGCGGTCTCCATTCAATGTCTCATCAAACGCAACCAAAAATCTTTTGACAGGTGAAAAGTAAATAGGCCGAAGTCGCAAATCAATGTTTTTCTTCCAAATTTTTGCCTATTTCCATAAAATTTAGCCACTAAAACTACTCTACATAATCGAAAAAACACTACAACCGCATATTTTACAATATCAATTATAAATTTACGCGAAAAAGTGTTTAAAAGAGTGAAAAATGTAATAAATTGCAAATCACCATAATAATAAAGACTAATATAATTTTAATGTACAAAAAAAAATTGAATATCATCTGCTTCATCATTCATCGTTCTTTTTCCCCAACATAACGCATCATTTAGTGTTTTTCTATTTTTAGCCAGATCGAAATGTAAAATCAAACAATTAAATTGAAAATCTATCAATATTTATGGTTAATCGATCAATTAAAAAAAAGTGTGATGTGTTGTTAAAAAATATGAGCAGATCTCACAATATAGAAAAATTTAAAGCAAAAAAAAATGTATGAATAATAACAACAATAAGAGAAGAGACCCGCAAAATTTTGCGCAACATTTTCTTTCTGATTTATTGTTATTTAGTGTTTATTTACAAATTGGTTCAAATATTTATTTTACAATACAATTACTTGTGAGAAAATAAAATTAAAATAAATATAAATAAATTACTCATGATTGAGTCAATACTAGAAAAAATAAATAAATTAGTATAAAATAAATGATAAAAAAATTACATTACAATTACAAATAATTATAGCAAATTTCATGAGAATGCAGATATTTGTTGTTATGTAATAATAAATAATAATAATAAAAAATATTATTGAGCAAATAAAATACAGTTGTGATTCCATTTAAATTTTAAAATTAAAATATATTTTCCAAGTTCCTTTAAAATTAACATAAAATCCTTAGATTTAAATTTAATTTCCATTTAAAACTTCCATCAAAGTGTGTTCCAGAGTTTTCCTGCTCCTTTTTATTTAAAATTCAATTGAAATAAGATTCAGTACAATAATTATAAAAAAAATATGATGTCGTTTAGAACTGAGGTGAGTAATACGAATATAATTTTTTTTTTATTTTTATCTCTCTGTGTTATGTTTTGTTATCTTTTATGACAAATCCAGATAAAATATAAAATGAATGTGGTGTAAAAATGTAGTTCAATAATTTTTTTGTTTCACATAAAGGGAATTTAAAATTTAAGCCTTTTATCTTTTTGTAAGAGTGTGGCATTGAAGGCACTGAACTAGAGTGAGTGTCGAATGCACTATTGCACTATGAAAGTTAAATATTGAGCCATTTAAGATAAAAATGAGAAATTTCAATGGGATTTAGTTTCATGGAAATATTTTATAAAGTGGAAAAATTTGTATGTTTTGGTAATTTAACGGTTTTTTTGACAGTTTTAAACTCTGGAGGTCAAATCTTGAGCCTGACTCGAAAATCGATTCGATTAACATTTCGGAAGTGACAGAATTTAAGAATGGTTTGATTTCTGTTCTCAAATCTTATCCCAAAATCAATGCCAGCTTGCCAGAGTAACATTTTTAAGGGTTTGGATTCCAAGTTTTGAACTTGACTCCCAAACTAATGCAATGTAAAACCTTGAATCGTGCATTTGACGTACTTCTTTCTTCCATTCTTGTTAATCGAAAAGAAAATGTGGACTATCCCAGCCAGTGGAAGGACCAAAAACAAATTAATATCCGCTATTCAAAGCCTTACCTCGTATAGAAACGACAGAATTTTCATTTGAATTTATCATATTTTAATAAAAAATTTATCAAAGTTATACAGCTGAACGTTCATTTACCAATCGAAATGCGATATTAACTTCATCCAATACTTCCCCACTTCGCAAAAACTTCATATTTAACTTCCAATTTTCGAATGGTACTAATGGAGGAATCAATAATTGCAAAAACTCTGGCCAATCATTGCGATGTCGTGGAATTACCCTGGTTGGCAACGTATATTCCCCCTGCATATGGATTTCAATGAAACATTTACAATTTTTAAATTAATATGAGGGTCTTACTTTTGAAATTGGACACTTTTTAGGCATGGGATTAAATCCGGCACTTTCTAAGAGACCTTTGCATGGCTTACAATCCTCCAAAATGTATGAACAAATTTTTTCACGATCTCTTGACAACAGATATTTATCACCTCCTTGATCCACTGCAATTAGAGACACCCTAACCTAAAATTACATTGAATAACTTTTTAATTTGAATTAAATCGTGAAATTTAACCGTAATTTCATCATCTATATCCTGCAAAAATTCAAATGTTCCAGCTACTGTAAAGGCAGTTCGATTGAGTCTCTTCAGAGCAAGTGTTCCAAGATCCACAAATTTTCCAGATGAATTATCGGCTTTATATACACGATCTAATAACATTTCAGTGGCTGGCGATGCAGCGTCTAGAACATTAATCAAAATTCCAGCTGTGAATAGCAAAATTGTCAGTTTTCCTTTCATGGCTATTAATTTCCCAGTCCTAACTGACATGAAATTCGGATTGAATGGAACTTTTAAAGCGATATCAAAAGTAATTAAAAGTTCATTAATTGATAAGTGATCAAATGAAGTTTTCTTATCACATTTGATGTGACATTTGCATGTTTTTAAGGATATAATTTACAAGCGAAATCAAAGAAATTAAATTAGAGCACGAATCGATTACATTGTTGATGACTTTTAAAGCTGTTAAAATATGGCGCAAACACGGTAAATCACTCATTTTAATACCGGATCCCGTCAAGATGAAACTTGAAGTTTCAGTTCTCTTAGTGATATTTTACATTAAGTACAGTTTTATGCTCGGACATGAAGTTAACCAATTTGTGCTTGATTCAATTACATTTCCAAAAGAGAAAAGTGATAAATTATTTAAATTGCATGAATTTCGATTGAGGAAGCAGAATCGGACAACTCAAGGACTTATAGCCAAATTTGAGACTTTAGAGGATGTCACTGATGAGTTTTCAGTATGAAATTTGCAATTTTTTAAGTTTTAACCATTCAATTTTTTCCATTAACAGCTGATTATGAAAATCTACGCTGGTTCAATCGGGGGTACGTATGTTTTCGTGGTGTCTCAATCAGTCCCGTTACTTTGTTCATATTTTTATGATGAACTGCGATGTGAGGTCTGTATCAAAGTAATTCCATATTATATTCCGACATTGGGTGATAAGTGTCCCATTAAAAAGGTATCAATTTAATTTTTAAAGTTTTTTTTTGAATTTTAACGTTAATATTTTAAGGGCATCTATGAAGTAAAAGACGTTACCATACCACGTTATCGGAAGGATTGGGGTTTTGATATGAATAAAATTATACCAAAATTTTCAGTGTCCGAGAATTATCGAATTAACCTTGAAATCTACAAAGGAACTGAGATGTTTTCAGAAATTCAACTCGATTTTCGGCTACTTTCCAATCATTCAAGCCAATGAAACGCAAACGGTCTTAAATTATAATAATTTTTTTCATTTACAAGGACATTTACAACTATTTTCATCACATTTAACAAAGAAATGTATTTACGTATATCTTTTTTTTCACACTTGTATGACTTCCATTGATTTCTTGTGTGTTAAAATTAGCACATTTTATTCCAAATTCACATGATTTCTGAGTTTCTGAGTGAGTTTGTGCAAAATATTTATCTTAAAATGGTATCAATTCAAAAAAAACGTTTAAAAGATGTTCAATTAATTCACTAGAACTGATTTCGAATGGTGCTAGAAGAAATTTCTAATGCAATCTATTCACCTATCGACTTCAGTTGTTGTGAATATTCAAATGTTGTGATGTCAAGAAATTTCTTTTTAATTTTAAATTAAATTAAATTTAATTGAAAAAAAAAATAAACTTTTTGTAACTTTGTGTGATTTCATTCAAATTAAATTTATGACTGAAACTGAATTACATCAATCGCTCAGCTTAAATCACCATAAATTGTGTTACAGATGAAAAAACTAGAACAAAAGTACTTGTTAAGGTGTCTTTTTTCTTTGTCTACAGATTTTCATGTAGTATAATCTCATAAGTAAAATAAATGAAATGAATACATTTATGAGTGATATGAAGTTAAATGAAAAAGAAATTTGATACTGCCCGGTTTCCTTCATACAAATGCTATGCACATAGCCTTCAAGTGTATCAGTGTCATTTTAATTTTTCATTTTATTGTATTTGAATAGATATAATTGTTATATTATTAATTTAATTTTTATATGTTTTCAATACATGTCGATTGATCAAAGAGGGTCAATTTTGATGAAAATCTTTAATTAAGAACACGAGACCCTCTTAAAGTTAAAAAGTTGAATTCTTTTTGACCTTTCATGAATGCCTTTAGGGCCAATCCACCCCTTGGCTGATTGCCTCAGTGTGAGGGGCGGATTTTAAATTATTAACAGCCTTCTGTATGATTTTCTTTAAAAATTACACTAAACTTAACTTTTAAAGACGATCGACTGCGGCCTTTCTGGCATTTGCCAGATTGCTCGTATGGCCAATACACCACTGAGTGACCTTAATAGCATCCCTGTTATTGTGAATCTGAAGTTACATGAAATATTTCCTGATTCTCCTTATTTCGTCTTACAATTCTACAATATTTTAAATATCCCTCTCTATCACTTTAGCTACCAATCTAATCACTTTTATGGCAAACTAACTGAATATGATCTAATGTATAAGGTTTCATTGTTGATGAGTGAACGAATTTTAAGTGTTGATTTGAGTACATTTTTCATTTTGGTCTTGTTCTGATTTTTTTAAACAAGTGAACGGAGGTTGGGCATCCATGCATTTAGAAACTTGTTGATTTCTAATCTCTTCTTAATTTTGAAAGACTTGCAACCAAGGTGAGGAAATAATCAGCTGTAATTGTATTAAATAACAGAAAATCTGAATTTAATCGGAGTAAAATTTTTGAAAAAAATCTCATGGTAACTTCAATTCCCATGATTTTTTGATTAACAGTGTTCCATTTAATGTTCAACAAATCATCAATAAATTATTAAAAATTATTTAGACATTGTATGATAGAGTGCGATTGTGGTTAAAGAAGTTGCGGTAAGATGTGGCCTTTTTTCATTTATTTATTTATTTATATATTTAAATAACGATCAATTATTGATTTCCATTGAATAAACGAAACCATTCCGACTTGAAAGATAAATTTCAAAATTTAGTAACATTTCTAATCAGCTCCATTTAAAACTCATCAGAATAAAATGAAATAATAATAACTGTGCAATCAGGTATAACTTGAATATACACAAACACAATCTGAATTAAATCTGTGAGTTTGTAGGAAACCGGAGTGTCATATATGCAAAAAACATACACACATACGTTACTCGCTTAACATGATGACAGAGCTTATGTATGTAATAATATTATTATCTCCACTGCTTTTTTTTAGTGTTGCTTTGCAGAATCAAGCAGTAACACGCATTACAGCTGTATGTTTACACAAGAATTTTTTCCAGTTATGCTTGCAATGTAAAATGTGCTTTTTTTTTGCTCTATAGTGGTTGTTGTTGTTGCTGTTTTTATTTAATGTTGCAATATTTCCACTTGTTAAAATGAGATTGAATAGTTTCTGACCCGAAAAATTTTACATGACTGATCAGGTTGCATCTTGCAGAGCTCAGATTTTTTCATGAGATGTTTTGACCATGTTCCAGTTAAACAGGGTCTAATCATATCCTTTTTGGTGTGGGTCAGTGTCTGGCTTTTCACGTGTGAGGTCAAATCTGTTTTAGGAGCAAGAGGCCCTGGCAGATATGACCCTTCAATGTTCCTCATCAGTCTTGTGCACTTCTTACTCTCTTTAGAACCAAAATCCAATACAAATGAAATTTAATTGAGACAATTTTCAGGCCAATCACTATCACATTCAGCAAAATTTCTTCTTCTACTTACATACCTGTTAGTTGCAACCTCACTCTTATTTATTTAGTTGAACAGTTTAAATTCTACGCTTGTGTAATTCGCATTAGGATTTTCACATGATCGGTGCCAAATAAAAAAAAACTCGTGGAACCGTTACAGTTGAACTTTACATTTAACTTCGTCTCCTAATTTCAAGTCCAAAAAAAATTGATATCAAACGATATCAAGTCGGAACAGATTCTTACATAAGTTTTATAAATAATTTCCTGTTTAGTTACTTGAATGCCATTTAAATTGCATACAAATGTTTAGTGTTCAAGGAAAAAACATGCTCATAATTATCTATGAACTATAAAAGTTAAAGTAAAAAATATAGAAAAATGTTTGTATAAAGATATCTTTCATTCAATTCAATTTCATTGAAGAGTCGGATAACGTTGAAATTACAACACAAATAAACAAACATTTTAAATTTTTTTTCATTTCTTTCATTATACAAATGTACATGTAAAAAAAAAACCAACAACAATAAAATAATCGTAAAAAAACAACAAAACAAAGTAATAAAGAATGAAGAGATAATAGACACGTTGCAAAAATTTTCTCCCACATACAGCTGACCATACATTTCCTCATATAGCGAGGGCTTTCACAGTTAAAGTGCATATTCATTCATTCAACATAATTTTTTTTTTAAAGTAAATTGTGTGAAATATGAAGCAAGAAAAACCGTGTTAGAAAAAAAAATTACAACAACAACAACATTTAATGTAAAAAAATTTAACAAGAAAAGTTCATGACCGAACAAATATGAGAAACTAAAAAAATAAAGTTTGTAGGTAGACTCATTAAATTTTATGATATTGAATTGGACAACCATTACATTTAAAAGCACTACAAATTTGGTCATTTTATGTACTTTTTTTCTTGTATCAGTTAATTTTATGTGTTTTTTTTAAACATTAGAAAGGAGAAATAGTGACATAGTTTTTTTGCTTCATTCATACTGAGACAGTAAGACACCGAAATAAACACAAATACAAGTGTTTTTTCTTCTTTTTTTATATTAAATATATTAATTAAGCGGAAAACTGGTTTACTGGAATGTTTTTATTTTAATGATTGCAATAATAAAAATTATTATTATATGTGATGTGACACTTTAATTAAAAAAAGAAAAAAAAAATTAGTTTAAAATTATTGAATTGAATTGAATCGATATAAAATGATTTTCTCTGAAAATAATACAATAATGCATGTGACAGCTCAAGTGTCAACATCTGATACACATTTTCGCTCACATCATAACATTATAAGCAATAATACCATCATGAACACATATAATAATAACAATAATCATCATCATCATGAGTATGTTCCACCAATTGTTCAACATCATCATCGACAACAGCAGCCACAACCACTTCAAACGTCTCACTCATATGACACAATTGATACAAATGTTTGGCATTCATCGTCATTAGTTGCCTCCTCTACCTCTACCTCGTTAACACCTAATCGATATAACACTAGTGAGGGAAATAACAGAACAATGTCATGGTCAGATAGTGCAAGTAGTTGTATGAGTGATGATTTCGAAGAGTTTGATGAAAATGGAAAACGAAAGGTAGAATTATTTTTCCATTTAATTTTATTTCAAATGAAATATTAATAGATAAACATGATTGATATACATCTTAATAAATAATATATTGATATACATCTTAATAAAAGAGAGACCACATGGAGATTTGATCCTTATTTCATTTAAAACTTGATACAACATTATGCAAATTCACTTGGATAATTTAAAAATTTATATACTTTCTCTGTTCATTTCTTGATTCTTAGAAGTAGAAGTTAGACGTAGTGTTATTTTAAAGCAAATACAGTGAAAATGTAGAATGTGATCGTTAACGGTATACAAGAGCGCATTTCCATCGATTGAATTTACTAGTATTAAAAATTTTGTTGTACTAAAAATCTAACAGTACTAAAACTTTGAATGTATTGAAAATTCGAGTGTACTAAAAATTATGTTGTATTAAAAATTTTGTTACACTTAAAATCTTATTCTACTAAAAATTTTATTGTACTAAAAATGTTGTTGCATTAAAAACTTTGTTGTACTAAAAATTTTATTCTACTAAAAATTTTATTGTACTAAAAATTTTGTTGCACTAAAAATCTTATTGTTCTAAAAATCTTACTGTGATAAGAATTTTGTTGCACTTAAAATCTTATTGTACTAAAAATTTTTCGTGCTTAAAATATCGATGTACTAAAAATTTTGACGGACAGGACAAGTCTCCTCAATATTCCCATTTTTTTCAGGTCGACCGGATTTGCACTGAAAAAAAAATTGTGAATTGAAAACTATTTTTGTCTAGACTCTTTTAATACCCTTTTACTTGAAAACTTAAACCTATGTCACACTGATAAACTTTTTAATATGAAAATAAATATCTTAGACCGATGTTATGTCTTGTTGTTATAAAATTTATGCAAAATTGGCTTTAAACTAAGCAACAACATCAATAAGAGACTTTATTGGTAGAACATTATGGTTTTAAATGGCATACGAAAACAATTGAGAGTTGATATTATTTATCTTTCAATTAATGGCTTGAGATGAAGGAATACTTTGTTTGTGAAAACATAACAAAAAGTAAACAAACAACTGCATTCATTATTATTATTATGGGTACTTCTAGACTTGTTTGCTCAAAGTTTGTTTTAAAAGAGTGTAATAACAATATTTATCATTTTTATTAGTTAAAATAAATGAACTCATTTTATATTCAAACTTATTCTTGAATATTAAACAGTTACGGTTATTCGTTCAATTTTTAATGAAATTTCTTTATTTTTTCTCATTTCAGGTAAGCACCATTTGGAATTAATATTCTTTGGTTAAGGTTGTTAAAATTGAGTAAGGTGATTAAAATTATTAAGTTATGAAATGAACACCTGAGACATTTTTTAGTCAATTAAAGGAGAGTGTTAATGGATGTCAAGACAAGGGAAATCTAAGGGTGTGTGTTACAAGATAAAACTTGACAAATACACATTCAGATAATCTTACAAGGTTTTTTAAGATCTGCAAACACCTCGTCATAAAATTTCAGTGAAGATTTATCACCAAAATGAAAAATTCGTCGCAATGAAATTCAAATTGCATACTTTTAGGCTTGCTTTTTCTAGAAAAAAACAGATCCTCAATCCAAATCATAGAAATGTTTTCATAAATCCAAATTTTTATTAAATTTTCTATACATCACTTAATACAGTTTTTCCTCAAAAGTTTTCACATTAAAATATTGTGTTTCAATGACAACAACCATACAGTCATAGTAACAGACACCCAAAAAAATGTATTCTAATATTAAACATGAAAGGATATAACATGTCACCATCTAATTTCCTGCTTCCTGAATTTTATTATTCAAAACAGGCCACAACAACATACCCGCTTTTAATAATGGAAACATTGGAAAAAAACTTCCCTCCAAATATTTGCATTTGGTCTTTGTTACTCCATTATTTGCATTGTATCATATATTTGTCTACATGCCATTTTGATTTTCATTTTATTTAACCACCAGTTTATAGTTTAAATACAAAAAAATGTATTATTTATCTAACGCATTTATATAAAAAATTAAAATGTTTTGTGTGTTATTATTTTTTTTTTGTGAAATATTTTCAGGGAAGTTTCCTGAATTTATTTTTTTTATTTTAGTCGTATATTAAAATTTTTGTATAATGGGTAAAATTATCCAAGGGCATTTAAAAAATAAGAGTGTTCTTTATCCATACATTTTGTTACTTGCTAAAACAATTTCATAGTAATAGTGGTAAATTTTCTTTTCAGACAATAAATTATAATTAACGTTTGTGTGTGTGTGTGTGTGTCTGACGCGACAACGGTTCTATTATTAATATAAAAATGAAGCAACCCGGCAAAATAAATCCCAAAACAAAGTGATTTTGTGTGTTTTGTTTCAAAAGGGATTTTATTTTTTTTTTTTTCAATCCTACGAAATGAAAAGTTGAAATAAAAACACTCTTATAAATGAAAAATTGTGATTTTCTTAAAAAATTTTTGAAGGGAACATGCATCATCATACCACTTGATTCTTTAATTTTATAGTTAAAATTTGCATTTTTATTACAACTCTTCAAGGAATATCAAATATATGGGCGTTCTTTATATTCTATTTGCAAAGATTAGCTTGATATTTTATGTATTTTTTTTTCATATAATATCAAGAAAAAAAAAATTGAAGAATCTTGAAGAAAACAAATAAAATTGCAAAACAGAAGAGTTTTACAACGTCAATCAAGTAACTGGGACATTTTTAAAAGAATAAAATCGTATAAACTGTTTTTTTTTGAGTGCGAATTTGAGTAAAAGATATTACAATGCACCCCTTTTTCATAACAATTTTTCATACTTCAAATGTATATGAGAAAAGAAAGATAATAACAATTTACTTTTTTTTCATTTTATTTTTTTTTTTGTTGCAACACTCCATATCTAATGGGATGAGAAGCACTTGCCCTACTTTTGGCTCATAACATGATGAATAAATGCATGAAAAAAAATATACAATCAAAATATTATTCCATGCAACACTATCACTATTGCTATGTGTGTGTGTGTATGGAGATGATAATAAAGTGAAGATCCATGTAAGGATTTGTAGAAGTGCATCTACACTTTTCTCTTATAGTTTTCTTTTATTTTTTATTTTATGTTAAGCAAAGCAACAAAAAAACACAGAAAAATTAAAAATAAACTGTAACAAAACTAAAAATGTTCCTTTGTTGTCTCTTCTAAAAGATGCACATCATTACTTTTCTTTTATTTTGGTCTCAGACAAAAAACCTATAGAAATAATTTAAATGGAATAAAAATAAAACTTTGACTAAGTGATTTGAGATGTAATTTTGTTTTTAAATGTAATTGAAACAAAATACATGTTCAAAAGGATGTGAAATTAGGATTTATTTGTAAAAGATGAATGATTGTACTTGTTGACGTCATCAAACATAGTGTGTTGAAGCTCACAAGCTATATTGCTAAACGGGTATGATATGCCTTTGCCTAACGGGTATGTTATGCCTTTGCCAAATGGGTATGATTTGCCTGGCCAAACGGGTATGTTATGCCTTTGCCAAATGGGTATGATATGCCTTTGCTAAACGGTCATGATATGCCTTTGCTAAACGGGTATGATATGCCTTTGCCAAATGGGTATGATATGCCTTTGCTAAACGGTCATGATATGCCTTTGCTAAACGGGTATGATATGCCTTTGCCAAACGGGTATGATATGCCTTTGCCTAACGGGTATGTTATGCCTTTGCCAAATGGGTATGATTTGCCTTGCCAAACGGGTATGTTATGCCTTTGCCAAATGGGTATGATATGCCTTTGCCTAACGGGTATGTTATGCCTTTGCCAAATGGGTATGATATGCCTTTGCCAAACGGGTATGTTATGCCTTTGCCAAATGGGTATGATATGCCTTTGCTAAACGGTCATGATATGCCTTTGCTAAACGGGTATGATATGCCTTTGCCAAACGGGTATGATTTGCCTTGCCAAACGGGTATGTTATGCCTTTGCCAAATGGGTATGATATGCCTTTGCCTAACGGGTATGTTATGCCTTTGCCAAATGGGTATGATATGCCTTTGTCAAACGGGTATGATATGCCTTTGCCAAACGGGTATGATATGCCTTTGCCTAACGGGTATGATATGCCTTTGCTGAACGGGTATGACATGTGTTTGTGTAACGGGTTTGATATGCCTTTGCCAAATGGGTATGATATGACATTGCCTAACGAGTATACTAAGCCTAACTTGGTTTCAGTATCAAAGTCGAAGAATGAAAATTTTGTAGGGTTGACTAAAAACCATCATAATACCAGTTAAACAAAATTCCATCAAACAAAAAACTTTTTGCATCAAAATGACAAACTTTTCATGTTCATCTTCTTTAACATCATAATCAACATAATTCAACATAACAAGTGACTTTATTGAGTCAGACATTTATATCATATAATATGACAACTATGGGAATTAAAGTTAAATTATAAATACATAAAATCAGTGTTGAAAATTGAAATGCAATTAAATTCTCATTCAAAAACAAAAAATGCATTAACGGTATATCACCATATTTGACATACAAAATTAATTATACACAATTTTCTCAGACGTCACGTTACTTTTATTCTCACTGCAATCTCGGTTTGTACCCTTTTCCATCCATGATATTTTGAACTGTTTCAGCATCCATATCGTTTTGCATTGTTCGATGTATATGTCTGTGTGTAAAGGACACAATTGAAACTCAGACGTGGAATCGTGGTGGATCGAAGGGTGATGACATTGTACTACGATCTAAGCCGCATCATATACACACAAAGAATGGTAAAAGAAAAAATTTCAATGTTACAGTAAAATAGAAATACTTTCATATGACATTTCCATGGATGTGCCAAACAAATTTTCCATTCACATATACAAAAAATTATCCATATACGTGAATTTTGAAGGGAGGGGGTTTCGCGCATGTTTATTTTCCATACTTGTACGTTTCATTTTCCAGTCATACGATTCCTTTATTGTTTGTTATTATTATTATTCGCCACTTTGTTGGCATGCAGTAATAGATCCTTTGCTCTGTGTATGTGTGTGTGTATGAGTCGACTAATGTATAGTTTTTCCATATGAGTCATTTCGATTTCTATAATTTATACATATTTTAATGTGAAGGAAAATGTTTTGTTGTTTCATAATATTTTTTTCCTTTTTAGTCTGTCGGTAACTTTGATTGAATGTGGTTGGTGCTCTCACTTCAAAAAAAATAATCATAATTTATTTTTAACTAATCACATACAAAAAATCCTGAAGCTTAGAGTGCTCACTAATTTTTTTTCAAGTTTAAATTTTCATCCATGAAAATAATAAAAATTTAAACGTGATTCAAGTGAAAATGTGAATCCTCCTATTAACAAAAAAGAAAAAAAAATAAGTAAGGCACGTGAACGGAAGAGATAAAAAAATATTTAATAAAAAGACGATTTATTTTTTTCGTATAATAATAAAAGTAAAACTTATTGATGATACCGAAAAAAATATTTTTATAATAATCTGTGCTTTGTATGAATTTTCCTTTGAATGCCTGAATTCTAATAATCAGCAAAAAATTAATATTCAAAGAAATTTTTTTTCGAAATTTTCCACGTGCGCTTATATTTTGCTGTACAAACATTGAAATGGACACGAAATATTAAAAATTTCCATTATATAGATTGAATGTAAAATAAATTTAAAACTGATTAGTTTTTCTTGAAAAGACCACTTTTACCAATTTTTTTTTGTATTCACACACTTAACATTTTTTTTTAAATCAATAGAAAACACGCTACAATACTAATAATAATAATAATAAATAATATGGATCGATTATTCGATTAAATTTCATGATGATTTAGTTTGGAGTGTGGGAACAAAAACGTGAACAAATAAATAAAAATATATAAATTCAAATAATGTGACTTGGTGACAGCTGTTATTTTTTTATTATTATTAAATTATTGAATTATTGGAGTAATAATAAAAATGTGATCGTCTTTGATTTATATTTTTTTTAAGAGTAAACAGTAAAATTTGAAGCAAAATGCAAAAAAAAAAATTAATAAAATTAAACATTAAATTTCAATTTAAAACTACTTAAAGAATAAACCTCAATGCAAACAAAATATAAAAAAATACAATTTCTTATTAGTTTTTACATTTTCTTTTTTTTCATTTTTGCTTCCATGATCTATGAACACTTGTTTCTGACGTATTGAATTGAAAAGAATGTTATTTAAAAAGAGAAACTTTCATTATTTTCATAGACAAACTTTTCTAATTAGTTATTCTTGATAAAAGCATCAACTTGAAAAAGAAAAACTAACAGGAAGAAGACGAAAGAAAAGTTCGTGTTAAAAACTAAGCGTTTCAACTATTTGAAGACGTTAAATATTGAATGTGGAAAAACGTGGTTATGAGATAAATGTAATATAAATTAAATTTCAGTAAAAGAAATCCTAAGGTGCCTTTAAGTGATCTGAAGTGTTGCTGGAAAATTACCTACACATGGATAAAATGTCCAAAAATGGTCGTTTTTCAGGGTTTTTGGTCAAAAACTTATGTTTTTTGTACTGAAATACCATTGACGATATTCTCTTTTAAAAACCTACAACTTTCTCAGACAAAGTAAAATTCGTTTTCGTACAAAATTTCCGAGAAAAACCCATTTTTCTGGGTGAAAACAAAAAAAATAATATTTTATGCTTACCATCCTTTGAATGGGAATTTAAAATAAAACTGAAAAAACATAAAAGTGTGTATTTAAAATTTTTCCTCATCTCATTTCAAGCTCATCCTCCAATGAAGAGCTATTTAATCCGATATCCTTCATTATTTTATTTAAAAAAAAAAAATAAAGCATAAGGCACTATCTTTTATGTTAAGCTCGTTAAATGTTTTAATGACCATGGGCAATGTCAAAGAAAGTATGATATCATAAATATTTATATAAGATCATGTTTCAACAAAAAAAAAACAAAATTGAACATTTTCAAGTTATTTCAAAAAGTTTCCTCTTTTCATTTTGTAGCATGATTCATTTTAACATAAAATAAATAAACTGTTGATTAATGACAGTGAATAATGAAAACGCCTGGTTTTTTACAAAAAAAATGGAAGTTTTTCATGATATATTATTTTCATTGAAATTATTTTTGAAAATTTATTATTAAAATTGAGTATACATTGAAAAGGACAAAGTCTCTCTACCGAACACTTATAAATATTAAATCACCCGGCGCATTTTACGTTTTCTGTGTGCCCTTTAACTCTATAAGTAAATGTTAAAGTGATATAATTTAAAACTAGACAGAATATAATAAAAAAAAATCAACATTGATAGACATTAGCATAAAATTAATTTTTTATAAGTAATTTCACAGTACACTTGTCCTAAGTACAAAAAAGACCGTAAAATAATAATGAGATAGACAATATATGACTGTTAAATGTTAAATGTAATGCATTTTTTATGAGGGAAAATTTACAGTCTTTAAAATTTATACCTACAACAGTATTAATAATAAATTTTACTTATTATTTTGTATATGAACCTCCTTTTACTTATGTATTTTTTTTTCATTTTACATGAAATATGCCATGAAATTTTTTATTATGACTGTGAAGTGAAGACAAAAAAACTTAAATATTGTTGTCACATTACACGCCCTCTTTATCTCGTAAGGATTTTCATCATCTCATAACATAAAAATGCATAAGATGGGTCTTTGTTGTCTACTGATGACATACATTTTTTATTACACTTTTTCATATTCTTTTAAGAAAAAGCATGATTCTGACATTTAACAACACTTGTAACCATCAGTCTTTAAAATACACTATGAAATGTTACGATGATACTGGATTTAGGAATCATAAATAATTTGATTGAAATTTTATTTACAGTCACGCAAAAAATAGAACTGTTGAGGAATTTGACTGATAAGTGGAATTATCAGTAATATTTACTTAATTCAAGATCAAATTCAATTCAAAAAACAAAAAAAAAATATGATAAAAATTATTGACTGACAGTTGATTGTAAGCTTAAGTAATTGATAAGTTAGTTTATTTACCTTATTAAGATCTTTATCGATTATTTAGGAGTGATTGTACGGTAGTTTTGTTCAATTAAATTGAAGTGTTTTGTGGTATTGCGTTAGAAAATAAAGATACAATGTAGTATTGCAGGTGTGTTATTATGAATTTATAGTTATTATGAATTTTATCTAACTATGTATTTTATCATAATAATTTAGTACTTTTTGAATAAGTCAACTGTTGAGAGGTCGGCGTATCGATACTCACTTCAGAAAATAAAACGGGTTGCTTTATTTTGAAGCACCTGAAAATTCTGAAGGTTTTCATTCGACGTTGAACCCCAAGTTGAGGCCATGTATGAGAGGTGGCTATGGATAGTAGACAGACAATTTAGTGGTGTGCGGTAGCATGTACGATGATCTTCGGAGCATGGCTAAAACTGGAGGACATTTAAATTGTATGATATTCATGTGAGCATTGAAATTAATGTGTTCATCCAGGATTAATCCAAGATACTTGTAGGAGCTGACTCTTTCAATATGAGAACCATTGACCTGTATTACAGGTATCGAATTGATAGTTTTTGGTCTTGGTCTAATTAGTAAATACTTAGTTTTGTTTACATAAAACGAAAGAAGGTTGTTGTAGGACCAGTTACTAATTAGAACCAAATCCTGATTTATTTTGGAAGCCAATGCATTAATGTCACAGTCAGAGTAAATTAAAAGACCCACTTTCAAAGAAATAAGGGGCTCTTTTAATGGATTTCTTATATGTCCTTTCCTCACTATTTTTTGTCATTACCAAACAAAGAATCTTAATTTTCAACAGAGACACTTTACGCAGATGGACATTTTCTGCTTCGAGCGTATTATTTAAGGCCATAAATCAATTTAATTTTTATTAATTTTCCTTCTTTGACACATAATTGCAAATGTTTTTTTTATGTGTTGTTGATGATGACCATACTTATTGAATTATGTTTTCCAATAAATGAAAAACAATTATAATAATAATAAAACATTCGAAATTCCATTTCACATTGAGATGATATAAAAAGGCAAGAGAAAGAGAAGAGCAATGCAGATAATATTTGGTTTTGTCATTTTCCTTGTACAACCAAAACTTTATGCAATAAAATAATAATATTTTGTTCTTAATCTGTTTTTTAGTTGAACATTTTCTGTATTGTGGTGTGTGTTTTTATTATTACATTTAACATGTAACATAAAAATATTAGAAGAAGTTAAAAGAGATCATTGTTGTCCATTGAGAATTATTACAAGTAATACAAGTAAAATTTTCTGGAATGTTCAAATTATTGTATGAAAAGCCATTTGTAACATATTTTCCTAACTACAATAATGACCTTTTTACTCTAATATTGCTTTAGATGTAAATTTGTAAGTATTGCGATGTTTTTTTTGGAGTTCTGTATTTGTAAATGTATGTGTTGCCCTATGCCATTTACAGTACAGTTAATATATTTTTTGGTTGACATTTAAAATTTCGATCAATAAATTCAATTTAAATTAAATGTAAAAAGTAATTAAGGATTATTTTAAATTGAAAAGGAATTGCGTTTCACTGAACACTGAATTTCATTACATCCTTTTACATAGCCTTACAGATATTTGTTTAGGCTACTTTGCTTTTTCAATTCAGACCATTAACGACCATTAAAATCACCAGTAAACATTGTACAACAGTATGGTTTTACCACTCGGTTGTGTACTTTTTTTTAAGAGTTGTTAAAACTTTTTATTCAATTTTTTTTTTGAAGCACACTTTTTTTTTATTTTTTTTACACCAACATTGACAAAACTTTTGAAGCATCTGTCCATTGAAAGAAAAATGTGGAAGGTGATCGTAACTGAGCGCTTTTTCGAGTAAATTGTGAGATTTTTTGAAATTTAAATTTTTTGAAGAGTTTTTCAAACTCATTTTATACAATCCAATAACCATAGCCAAACAGACAGACGTTAAAAGTGCCCACAATACTCATTTTTTCAAATTGACATGAAATGCGCTAAAAACTTTAATTTCCATGAAATTTCATACAAATATGCAAAAAAAAACTTACCTGATGGCTTAAATGATTTATTTTGCATTGTCTTTTTTTTATTTTTAATTTCAAACGATAAATTGAATTTTATATGAAAATAACTCACAAAAAACTTTTTTTTTAAAGGATCAAATATACACCTGAAAAAAAAAATATTGCACACGAAAAACTTTTTTTTTTAATACCTTAAATTGCTGTAAAAAGTATGACGGAAAAACTGAAAAAAACATTGAAATAGAATAAAATAAATAAATAAATGATGCAATGTTTTTTTTTCTATTTCAAGCTAAATACAAGCCATTTGCTATGAAGAGGCAAAGAAAAATATTGGTTGAGGAAAATAAAAATAACTGCAAATAGTCTGTTCTTTAATTAAATATTCATAAATAAAAATAGCACTTCAACCATTTTTTTTTCTAATAGTTCACTTTGAATATAGAAAACAAACATTGTAGAAAAAGAGAGAAAAAAAAATAAAAGTAATGCAATTTTCCATGTTATTATATGACTTTAATACTAAATTGTCGGTTAAATGGTTTGAGGTTGCATGTAACTATGTTTGAAATAATTCCCGTTCAAAGTGGGCAATAAATAAATGGCTTGTGTAGAAAAAAACACTGAAGGACGTTAATTCTGTTTTGTGTTAAAATAAAATTAATTGTTTTCCTGAAATTGTGAATGTTCGTGAAATTATTTTTAATTGTGTATGTGTTTCGAGAAAATTTTGATATTGAACTACCTTAACCCTTTGAAAGGCATGTTCATGGGTCTCAATATCCTCAAAATGTAAAAAATGTCAGGCAGTGAAAATAGGAATATGATCAAAAAAAATCTCAAATATTTGAAATTCTGATATTTTTGTGATTTTTCCAGTTTTCCTGATATTTCACAATTCAGTCAATGGGCTCTTTTGACCAAAGATTATTGTGAATCAATCAAAATGAAAAAAATCAACGATTTATGAAAATGTAAGAGAGCGAAAAAGGGTGCAATGCGGATGAGAATTCATACAAAGCACTAAATTTACATTAATTATGAACAAAAAAAATATTTGTAATTAAATGCAATAATTTTTCAAAATTATTTTACAGCATTTATTGTACCAGAAAATACAAAACTCATTTTATGTTTCTCGAACAATACACCATGATTTTTAATTAACTTTTAAACTCACAACAGAGGATATTTTGTTTTGTTTTTGACATTACTACTACTAAAAATAACAATAATAATTTAAAATAAATTTGTGCTGAAACAAAAAAAAGGCCAAAAAAAACATACAAAAAAAACATTTTTCAAAATTTAAAGTCAAGTCTCAGCAAAACAATATTTCGACGGTGGCGTACAGTGCACGGGGCTGAGGAGACACCAACACCAGGCATATTTGGTGGAAGTGTTCTCTCTCAACAGCCCAAAGCCCCGGCACTAGCCGAAAATGGTGTAAATGTGAATAATGAAAATAATCTTAGTGTGAATAATAATCAAATTGTAAATAATAATAATCATAATGGTAGAATTAATAACAAAATCAGCAGCAATAACAAAGGAAGTGACAATAATAAAAGGAAGGGATCAAATGTCACACACAATGACAATACTCAAATTGGATCTTCTTTCTCCTTTAATCGAATGGTGAGTCACAATTTAATTTTAATCATTTTCACTGATACAAATTTTGATTAAATTAATGCGCAAATAATTACAATGCAAACATAATTTCAATCTAAATCGTATTTATTGCTTCATTGGTTTAAAGGATTAACATTAAAAATATATACAAAATATTGATAGAAAATTGTTATAATTGAGGTTAAATTTGAATATAAATATATTTTTTATCAATGATAAATTAAATTTATTTTTATTCGAATAAAATATCATATTAAATTAAAGTTAATTCAGTAATCCCGTGACATGGAAAATCACATTAAAATCTTTTAAATTTATCACAATTATCTCATCAAAATGTAATTACTTTTCACTAAATGTGTGTCTCTGTGTGTGTGGAGATGCCACATTCATTTTATCTCGCACGATAAACACACACATGATGTTTTAAAACCACAACAGGAACAATTTACGCCACAAACAAACTTATTTCTTTCTATTTAGATGATAAAAAGCCTTTTTTCCAGTTAAATCTACTTCAACTGTCAACTGCTTTTATCTACTTATAAGAGTGGATTTTGCAAGGCTATTCAACTCGGAGTCGAGATATCTCACTAAGAGAAAAATCTGAGGTTTTACAAAATCAGGAAATATAAAGATATAAAATTTTATGTTTCTCAAAATTGATCAAATTCGATTTCCACTGTTGTCTGACAGGTTTATAGTTGAGAGTGTCTTTCAAAAATGCACGATTTAAGATGTTTTTTCGCCGTCATTATGAGAGCTTTAACTCATTCGACGCTGCTCCTAGAAATATTGAGTTTTGAACAAAAAGTTCTTTTTCGATCTATTCTTTAGGTAAAAGTGAATACTTTTCTCTTCGATGAAAATTTCAGGTTTCATATAAAAATTTTACAGGAGAGCCAAAATAAAATACGGATAAGTGCTACACAAATACATACTGAAATCTTGTACGAGAATGAAAAAAATGCGATTTTTCTTAAAAGTTTAGCTCATAATTATTTGGTTTTTGGTTTGAATTCAAAAACGATTCAACTGTTTGCTACAAAACATGTTGAATTAAGATTCTAAAAAAGATTGACAAAAAAATTTTTTAATTTGAACGTGAAAAGTGACCTCAAAGTAGGTGTTTTGTTGACGCAGCGGATGACGCGAATTAGTCAACAAAATTATGGCGTTCCAGGACGAAAAAATGGTCTAAAAACCGTTAAAATTAATCTTTGAGTCATTTTTTGTTTTGGTCTCTAAAAAAATCTGTCTGTAACTGCTCCAAATATCTCCAAAATTAATTTCACTTCATAATAAGACACCTCAAGTTGGATATCTCTGATACCACATCCGTGTATAAGAGAAAATTTTACAATCATTTTCACTATCATGAGAATGAGTTTTTCATATACACACACATACAATCCTGTGATAACTGAAACAACAAAATTTTCTACTGTGACTGACATATTCAATTAAACATTTAATCTCACTTAAGTGCATTTTAATTCTTTTTTATATGTTCTGCATCAATTTTAATCCCATTTGTTTGAATTTTCTATTGTTCTTTATTTCTTTTTTATTATTATACATTTTTTTATCTTTTATCTCGTATAAAATTTGATATTCCAATACCGATTCAAATATGTGTGGAAAAAAAAGTTTAAGAGTCTTGTCTAAGATTTTATTATAAAAATAAGAAGAAATGTAAAAAGGAAATTAAATTTCAGTGCATCGAGTATAAAATGATTTTCAGATTTTTCATTTTCTACATATATAATTCCAATGAGATTGAAATTACTAAACTTTATTTGTGTTTCATATATTAAATTTTTGCAACAATAAAATAAAATGAAATGAAAAAGAGAGAAGCAACAACAAAAAACGTCTTGGCTAGTCCCATGATGCAAAGATAATTTTAAGAAAGATTTATTTCGGTTTTTTGAACAAGAAACAAAACATTTTGTTTATGATTTATTACAACAACTGGGAAATTATCAGTCTTTTAAGCACCATCTTCATTTATTTTTGTCTTGGGAAATGAATGTTTTTCGTTTAAATGATGTTCGGATTTAATTTTCAATCCAATTTAATCGTTTAGAGGCGTTTTTTTGAGCTTTAAACGGTAAAACGATAAGACGAACAATAGTCATTGACATTTTTGTCTGAATGGAACTCAATTGAATCAATAGAGTGTAATCCATTTTCATATATTTATGATCCTTTGTTAAAATTGAAGGAAAAAAATATGAAAAATAATGAACAAAAATATGTTTGAATTGAATTTGAACAAGCTTGATTTGAACACTCATTGAGAAAAATATTTTCTCACAATAGAGATGGATTTCAATGTGCACTTACTGTGTGTATGTGAGTGTTTTAATGTATATGAAAGAAAATAATATTTTTCAATCATAAACTAGATGTGTTCAGTTATTGAAAATCGAATTGAAAAGATTGTGGTAAATCCTTTTACGATTTACTTTATTTTTTTATTTTTCTCGTCTCGTCTCGATTCATTTCAAATAATTTATGATCAAATTGCTTCTCTCTTTTATTGTTCAGTAAGTAAAGCTGATTATTATTTTCCATTTTATTTCAAATATGAAAAGAGTTTTACTGAAAAGGCAGCAATATGTGCATTGGACTTGTTTTTTTTGTATTGCAACATATATCAATAATTTTTTTTTTTAAAATAAGACATGGATGGACATGAGCATTTTAATTCATATTTTTGCTCATTTTTACTTCATCTATAAAAAAACAACAATAGTAGGCAATTTTTCAATGTATTTCAATGTTTTCTTCTGAAACTAGCATAAGCTGTACATTGAAAACGCCCCGCAGTACAAAGTGACTTGGTCCGGAGACGGAGATCTTTGATTGACGCTTACAGGCCATATAATGAATGAAATTTTTATCGCATTTCTAGTTAATTTTGAACAAGAATTCGAGTATTATGAGCACTCTTTTAGTCTATGCATATAATACGGGGTAGTCTGCGGGGCGTTTTCAACTTAGAGTGAGCTGTAAGTGTAAGAGGTGTTTGGAAATCGATGAAACTTTGTGTGCCACTTCAAAAAATAGTGTTCAACTTACAGTATAAGCATTTGCGTAGGTCTTCCGGATTTTGTTTTACGGAGCATAAAATTTTCAATTTTATAAATATCCTTGTTTTCACTTTTTAGTGAGACATTTGTTTGTAATTAGTTTTTTCTCTTTTATCTGTGTTTTTTTTGTCATTTTTTTTAAATAAAATGACAGAATTTGGTTAAAACAACAAACAAAAAATAATCACAAATTTACAGAATCATTCAAATGCTTTTTGTATGAAAAAAGATTAAATTCTACTTTAAAATAAAAGCGCAGTCATTGATTAAAATACACAGTGAAAAGAGTAAGTTACAAAATGTATGAATGTTAACATTAAACAATTGATTTGTTTTATGTGAGTTGTTGATTATTTTGCCTTACTATGAGACATGTGAATGGTTACAATATGAATATTTTATGTTATGTTTAGATAAATTTTTTGTATTGTTTAATCGTAAAGTGATGTGATGATGATGCTGATGATGAATGAAATAGGAAAAAAATAACATTTAAATCCGTTAATGGAAATTTAGGGTAAATGTGATTAAAATAGAATTTACGATTCTGATTATTTTACAAAAAAAATGACGTTTTTAATTCAGACAAGCATGTGATCAGATTTAAGTCCTCACTCCACCAGCACCCACACAAAATCAGATGAATTTTATTTACTTTTCAATTTTTTTTTCAATTCATTGTTGTTAATCCCGATTCTAAAACCAATTTAAAATGTTCATTTAACGTTAGATGATATAACACTTTTCTATTATTATGTATTTTTATTATTATTATTATTGTTTTGTATCTGCGTTCACTTGATAAGTAAATAAAAAAATAAATTTATAAACAGATGAATTTAAATTGAATAAATGTAAAGTTGAAAGAACAATGATCGGGTAAAATCATGACAACAGCGCTTTTAACTATGCAAAGTGTTTTACATTTTGTATGTGAATGAGATGTTTCATTGTTTTTTTTTCAATTATGTTATGAATTGATATTGTTTTGATGGATTTTTTCTTTAAATGAAAAATAGAAAAAGAAAAAATTCTGTTGAATCAAAGTTTTTTTTTATCATTGAATCATTGAATCATATCAATGAATCTTCATGGAAAATGTAATCAAGCTCATAAGTCTTACAAAAATTAGATAAAAAAATGTGAGCTTTCACTGATTTACTTTTTTAAATATATTCAAATATATCTCAAATATATTCAAAGGAGCAATGAAATGTAACCCTTTGCTGACCCAAATTTTATGGATCATCTCGCAGATATCGAAAAATACCATTTTTTGTTCTGAAATATTTGAGGCTGTAATCTAATTCAATTTTTTAAGTAATCCATGTAAGATTTAACGAATTAATATGAAAATAAGTAAATTTGTGCCTGACTCCTTGCATGAATCGTTTAGGGGTTTCTGTGTTAAAGGGTTAATTTCATAGTTAAAAAAATCATCATAATGTAAAAGTGATATAGAACACCTTTTATGGAAATCTCTCATCATGAGATTATTGTAATAAGATTTGTGTGTGTATGTGTGTGTTCGTATTGTTTTCTGTATTTTTTTAAAATTTTATTTGAATCTGTTTTGTCTATAATTTGAATATTTCTTTATTGAAAGTAAAATAATAACACTGATAGAATCAAAAAAATAAAGAATTCGTTTGAATTGAATTGAATTGAGAAGATTTTTGTCAAAATGAATTTTATTTTTTGTTGTAACTTTTCTGAGAAGGAGTTAAAAGTACTCTAAAATTTGTTAGTGCTTCGTAAGTCTTCAGAGACGTTACATGATCAATTGAAAGAGAAAAAAAATTGCATTACCTGTTTCTTCTTCTTCTTTGAGAAATAATTTTTTTATTTTATTTTCATACATAGCTTTAATGTTGAATTTCATTTGACTTTATGTTTTTTTTTATAATGTCTTATTTTCCCTGAACGCGCTCTGATAAACACACACATCGCCTCTAGGGAAAACATGTTGAAAAAAAAAAGTTTACAGTAGAAAAACAAAATAGATCAAAATATTTTATTTTTGATGTAACACATTTTACAGATGGTGTTTTTCTTTTTGAACTTTTATTTTTTTATTGATTTACTGTTTTTTTTCTGAGGATTTCTTGGAAAAAAATTTACTTAAGGAAGATGTTTGTCCATTTTTTTTATATTTCCATTCTTAAATAGAGCAATGGCAAGCGATTTTGATCAAATTTTGTAATGAGATTAAATTTGGGTGTAAAATAAATAATACGAGGACTGACCAGGAATCGGCACTTGAAGAATCGTATTTCATAACGAAAATGCTCTTTCCATAAATTACAACGAAAATCTCATGCAAAGTAACTTTAAGAGGATATTTTAAAGATTATTCCCGAAAATACATCGCTGTTTCACCAAAATACATAAAATGTAATCCTTATTGATATTTATTTTACTTCATTTGAATAGAACCTGATCTCTTGTAAATATTGGAGCATATTATCTTCATTTTAATAAAATATTCAAAATATTCTTTATTTAACATTAAAATGTGAGCCCAATTCATCAACATTTTATGATCTCAGATTACAGATTTACAATGAAATCCAAACAAACTGGCATTTTGATTGAGATTTCAATTGAATGAGAGTGATTTTTTTTTCTTAATTTTTAAGCATAATATATTTTTTTTATTTTTTTTTTAATTGAAATACGTCAATATATTAATCAATTACTTTTTTATCTTCTTTCATTTTAGGTGAGTCATTCAAATTTATTATTAAAATTTTGGGATACAGCGCACAAAAAAATTGCAATAACAATATAAAAATTATTATGAATGGTAAGCAAATATCAGTTTTCAGATTACAATTCGCGTAATTTAAGGTAAATAAATATTAAAAAGAAAATCATTACATGACATGACATGGTAAGCAAAAAAAATTTTTATTTAATCTGAATTTAGAACCTTTGTTGAAAGTTAGTTCATTTAAAATATGCGTTAATGATCTTTTAACGATCTCATGTTAAATTTATTTATTTTTTTATTTGAAAATGGTATGTTAGAGGTCAGGTCTTTAACGCAGTTCTTTGAAAGTTTATGAAAAGAGTTAATCATCCTATGTTTGATGAGCTTTAAAAGAGATTAAGGTTAATATGTGAGTGATTTTGAATGGACTGAAACGATCAGACATCGTAAATCAGAAACATTTATTTGGTCTGATTTCCCTTTAAAGTACTTAAGCTAATTTTTCGTATCACTTTTTTACAAGTTTTCTATTGTATTCGCTTTTTTCCTTTGAAAGCGTGTTTTGGCCGAACGGTTCATCTGAGACCCAAAGTATGTTCTAGACTTATGTTCGTATTCACCGTGGGAGTGTTTATGGATCAAAAAAATATAGGGTGTCCATACAAAAAAATAGGGTGACCAGGTGGAAATTTCCAAAATTTTCCGGGAAAATGGAAAATTTTCATGCCAAAATTTTCTTCTCATGATTCTGAACAACTTTGCCTAAGACACCCCATATCTAAAATGTACAGGAAAAAATTTTCTCATACAACACAAATTTTCATTCACATCACATTCATCTCTTAAAGGAATGTGCTTTATGTATTGCTAGATTTTGAGTGTTACCAATCTTAGTCAACACTCAAAAACAATAAATAAAAATCACAGTCCAAAATCTAATGAACTGAAGTAAGTGAAGTTTATCAACTTCAAAAATACAAGTTTTCGAAATGTGAACACAAAAACATAAAACAAGCGAAAAAATTCAAATCTGAAACTTGTACAATTTTTGTTCTGATCAAAAGCAAAATTTTCATTAATTTTTAACAAGGTACCGTCATAATTACAAATTGTACAAGTACAAGTTTCAGATTTGAATTTTTTCGCTTGTTTTATGTTTTTGTGTTCACATTTCGAAAACTTGTATTTTTGAAGTTGATAAACTACACTTACTTCAGTTCATTAGATTTTGGACTGTGATTTTTGAGAAATGAATTATCATAAGTCTCACTCTCTTTAAATTTAAACAAACAATTTCATTTAACATCCATTTAAGGCTATGATTTGGGTTAGCAATGATCGAAACTCTTAAAAGCTAAAAATGAAATCAAATCAACAAGTTTCGTTTTGTATTTTTATCATCCATCATCATAAAAACAAACAAAACATATTGAACTAATCAAATTTGATATGAAATAAATGGGAAAATAAAGTAACTGACATGTGATTTGTTTGAAAATTGTGTTAACAAAACAAACAAATATGATTTGAATTTATAATCATAATACAATAATAATAAAAAAAACACCCATGATGATGACCTGACTCTCATTTTTCAGCATCAACAAACAAAATTGTATCTATCAAAGTCAGACATTAATGTAATAATAGAGAAATGATCAAATTTTTTTTTTATGTATATTACAATCAAATCTTTTATTATATTTTATGTGTGTGTTTTCATTTCCTCAACTTTTTCTTTGAAATGTATTCAAAAATGACACACATAATACGCGGTTAAATGTTACACCGTCTCTCACTCTTTTCATATCTGATTTTTTCTTTAAAATTTTTTGACCAGTTTAACTTTATTCTTTGTATGATTATGTTAATAAATATCAAATACAATAAAAAAAATTTACGGTACACTCACGTATAAAACCATTTTTTTGTTGTTATAAATGAAATGTAAAAAGAAAAGAAATGAAAGAAGAAAAAAATGGAATTTGATTTAAATCAAATAAGTTAACAGTAAATTTTAGTGTTTATTATTCTTTTCGTATTATTGTAGGTCTTTCATTAATATTTTAATTTTTAACAAATTTTTTGCTACAAAATTGGGCTTTAACAAAAAATAATAATTACTGGCTTGCTGTGAATTTAAGCCACGATTCAGTTGTCAAATTTTGAAAACAAGGAACATTAAAGCGGGAAGCACAAAAAATAATAGACGTTCACTTTAAAAATAGACTAGGAAAAAAAATTAGCAAGATTACAATGAAAAGGCTGATATGGTTGAGCACTCTAAAATTAGGCTAAAAATATCAATATACACTTTTTTGTGATCATAATTCATTACAAATTCAGTCCTAACCTAAGCTAATTTCGATGCCTTTTAATCATATATAATTTTTGTATTTTTTTGTAGTAATTTTATCATTAATTTGAGTAATGAGTCTGGTATGTATGATTTACATGTGTGTTTTATTTTTTTTTTGGTTTTGATGAGTGATTAGTAGATGCTTTTCTGTAACAAATATGAGATTTGCGTGTGTGTGTGTGTGTCCGTGTGTGCTATTTAAAATTAAATATATTATTTTTGCTTTACGGAACAGTGATTTAAATTACATTTATTTACGTTTATGCTTGTTATTTTGCTGATTGTATAAGTATTTGAATGATTTTTTTAGTACATTTGTTATTATTTTGATACAGATACAGAAAATGTTTTGGAATTGAGAATAATTAAGCGTGAATGAGATCCGGGAAAAATTAAAGGTGTTTTTAAATGGGAAGGCTGATTTGGGTGAAATAAAATATACCACAATGAAATAATTTTGAACACAAATTTTTTTGGTGTTAAGAATTGACGACAAGTTTCGTAAAGAATCAAATCCAGAATATCATAAGTATTCCAGACAATCACAATCACAAAAGGTTAGCAAAGTACCATCGTGTTTTGCCCATTTGATCGATTTGGGAGTGACAAAAAAAATCATTCATTTATATTTGAAACAATATATTTCGATTGAGAAGAAAGACTTTCTAAATAACCATTTAATACTATGTAAAAATATTCAACTTACGAATTCAAAGGAAAGAACAAAACACTGCTCACACTTAAAAGACTATCATTTTTGGTGGTTTTTATTGTTAATCGAGGTATTGAATTTTATTCCTGTATTACCATAGGTATCATTCCAGATCATGCATCCAAGCATTTCTTTCTGCCTCATTGTAGTTAGTAGGATAAAACAACACTAGTACATACAGAATGATGTATGTGGATTACAAAAAGCCCAAAGATATAAAACGGCTGAGGTGATCTTGGGAATCTGCGTTCGATTCCTGGCTAGTACGCTATCATAACATAACATAACATAGTTACAAACCATGGTTCTTGTCAAATGCTGACCAAACAATCAATTAAGCTCAACATGTTTTTAATGTTCAAGAAGCTTTGATCTTACATTATTTCCAATTTTGAGGTGATTGCCTCATTGATAAACCTTTAAGACTCCGGAGAACGATTTCTTAAACCAAGAATTACTAGTCATATGGATGCATTGATTATCGGATGCGATTTGCTCTTTTCCAATGTTCCTGAATATCGGCTGTTTTCAGATGTTTTCCGACACTTTTTAAAAATCTGCTGTTTTGTGGTTTGATCTTGGTGAATTAGCTTTGCCCGATGAAAATTGTTAAATTTTAAAATAGCTTTACAAAAAAGTGCTTTAATGTTCTTACCCAAAACCTCACCAGTCTCATTATGCATGGCTGAAAACAAAAAAAGAGTTAATATTTCAAATTTTTAATTGAATGTTTACATTTTTTTCTAATAATATTCCACCACACATATGCTATAAGTCCAGTCACACCAAACAAATTCCATCGTATTCATTTTACCATTTAAGTTAACTTACCGTATCATAACATACAGGTGATATTTACAACTACACTCACATAATCTGTAATAAAGAATCCCAATACAAATAGGTGAAAAGTAACACAATACACAGATAAAATCCAAAATTATTATTACAGGTAAAACAGTAAAATGAATAAATTTTGTTCATTTTATTACATTTTTTCCATATAAATGTGTTGGTAATATAAAATGAAATTGAATGCGCAACACACTTACGATGTTTATGATTATTAGAATGAATTTTAGTTGTTCACCGGACTTGACGCTTCGTGTATCTTGTCTATTATTACAATAAGAATTACAGGAATTCTGTTTCTTTTAAAAAAATAAGAAAATATTGAATGGAGTAGAAATGTAATCCATAAATCTATTGATATTTCAGTGAAATTTTATTTCGAAATAAAAAAATTTGAATAAAAATTAAACAATTTCAAATCAAAATCCAACTAATGTGAAACGAAGCACATCTAAAAAATTTAAGTTGTTACCATAATGAATCAATTAAAACGGAATACGATTAAAAATAAAATTTATAATAATAATTAGGCGCTTACATGTATACGTCCAATTAAATTTCATCGAATCAACGAATAAACGTACACAGAGAAATTTAGAAATATTTTCAAAAAAAAAAAAAAATTTAAAGCAAATAAAAAGTGAAAATAATACAAAACAAAAATTTTTGGTCTACTTATGAAAGTGAACCTCAATTAAAAAAATCTGTAAAAAGAGTCATTCAATAACGATTTTAAATGTAATTTCGAATGTAATTGTAAAGGAATTTTATTAATATAAAATAAAAAATAAAAATTAATTGAATACTCACCTGTAATAATAACAATAAAAAAAAATAAAATAAATGGGAGTTACAAGATTTCACATCAGTGTATTAGTGAGCGTTACAAAAAAAGTGTTTTATGATCTTTAATTTAATCCACGTTGATTTTTGATGAAGATAAACTAAATGAAAAGAAGAAGAAAAAAATAATTTTTATTTTATTACAATAAAATTGCTATATAGCGCACTGTCATCGTCATGGAAGTGCTATTTTTTGCGTGAAATAATAACGATAAAAAAAATATATTAAAAATTCCATGTATCTAAATTGAATAATAAATGAATGAAAAAAAAAATTCAAATAATAATAATAATAAAAATTCAAGATCAAGATTTTTTTTGATATTTTAATTTTAATTTGTACCTGTTTTCAATTATACATATGACGCATTTTTGTTTGTGTTTAAACAGTTATATGGTAAATAAATAAAAATAATAATAATAATATTAAAATTATTAAGTGATATTGAAGTGAAGATGATATAAGAGTAGATTTTTTCTGTCAAATAAGGAAAGACAAGACAATTTTGTTTTAGGTGTGTGATACTTAAATTTTTGTTTTTTCATTATAATTTAAAATTGAAGTTGAAGCTACCATAAATAACGATTGAAAATTGTTTTTAATAGAATTTGTGCCTACACTATGAACAGAGTCGGATTTACAAGAGGACCATGGGCAAGGGGAGGGTCAGTCCCCCTTTATGTTTCAATATTTGTATCGATTTCTTGTACTGATTGGCCAAATTAAACATCTAAGCCCCCCTTCCTCGAACCCCTTAAGAGAATAATTCCAAATCCGTCCCTGCCTATGTTGATTAAATTTTTTTTTGAATATTTAACACATGCATCATCATTCTTCCCAAAGATGTTTTCATCTGAAATGAAAGAATTTTTCTCGAAATTTTAACTTTAATTAATTTCAAGTGCTTTGAAATTAAAAAAAAAACACCTTAATGAGGTTCAACTTGATCACGTTCCAAGGTTAATGTAATGTCATTACAATCCACAAAAAAAAATAGTTATTTCAACTTTTGAATCAAGTATTTTTAAACTTCTAAATCTAATTTAATGCCACAATTGAAAGGCATGTAATTCACAAAATAATTCCTTTTATTAATCTCTTGAAATTGTAATTAAAAGCAAATAAAGAAAAATCACTAGAGCATAAATAATAACAACAAGAAATCCAACAAACCACTTGTTGATCTGCGGTGTGGTGTTAATGTTCTTTACGATTTGAGTAGTAGTAGTTAAACTTGTAATTTGTAAATGTGAAGTTAAAATTAAAGCGGGAAGGAAGTTACAGCAATTAAAGTTTCCTTCTTGTAATATTTATTTATTTTTTTTCTCAATGTAGAGAATAGTCATAAATCAGAAATCACACTTTTTAAAATACGTATTTTTCTCTATTTACGGTAAGGTTTATTAAGAGAAGGACATACGAATGCTCTCAGACAAAAATTGATTTTGGTTTCCGTTTTTACTTGATCTAGATTTGAATGATGTTTGTTTTTGTGTCATATTTGGCTGTAAGTACTCAGGTTTAAAAGGTGATATGAGACAAAAATGCGAATACCATCATGAGTGTTAATCTTAAGTACATTTTGAAACAAAAAGGTTACTATAACAAACGGTTTGAATTGAAACTACGAAAAAGTGATAATTCAAAGCAATTTCCTCAAATATTTGATAAATTTCTAAAAAAAAGATAAAAAAACAATAAATCATTTAACACACACTCAAATCTTAAAGAAACAGAAATCTTATTTATTTTTAAATTGTAATCATATAATTTAATATAAAGAAATTTATGCAACCGGAACATTTATTTACGTATTTTTCACATTAAAAAAAAAAAATAATCATTTTGGCAGTAAATTAAATGGAAAATAAAGCAAGCTATCAAAATGATTTTAAAACATTACCATTAACATTAAAAATGAAATTGAGTTGTATCTTATTCAAAAAATCTTAAGTACGCCAAATATATTATTTTACATTTTTTTTTATTATTGTCAGACAATAAAACAATAACAGTAAAGAAATGAGATAAAAAACAAAAATGATTTGATGTTCATCAACAAGATTTTATTTTCTTTTTTTAAATCAAGAGATGAAGGAGGAAAAAAAAGTTTTAAAACAATGAAATCATAAACCAAAGAAATGCTTTTTCATCTATTTCGGAATTCATTTAAAACGTCTTCAGCTAATTTTAAGATTCATTCACGGAATTGGCATGACAAGGCAGAAATATTTTATAAATTTTTGGGCTATGTTTAAATTATAATTTAATATGTTAACGGATTATAAAAGGTTTAAAATAATTTTGGTTAAATTCCAGCTCCTACAATTTAAGTTGAAAATTTACTCAAGCCAAACCAAACCCGGTGATCTTCGAGTGTTTTTTTTATAATTTTCAATTAAATTAATATAGTTTTATAGTTACATCTTCTATTTTTCAAACGTGATTTTTTTTATTATCATTTATTTATTATTTTTAATTTTATTAAGGCTGCTACAAGTTTGAAGAATGTTTCAATTATATGGTGGTTGTTTTCATAATTCACGAAAATTGAATCTAATCAAAGCCGCTACGAAGATTTACTTTACCCACAGTATCAAAGATTATCAATATTTGTTCGTTTTTGAATTACAAATTTAAAATTTTATCTTTTAAAGTCTTTTCGGGCTTGATACCTGCTTGAACGTGTGTATGGATGGTCTGTAGAGCTGTACGATAGTAGTTTTTCGTTTTTCTACTTCAAATCAATATAATAAAATATATTTCTTAATAATTTCTTTCATGATTAGAGGTACTTAGGGTTGATTTTGATATAGCCTTGTCTGTCTGCCCTTTTTTTAGTCTTAAATCTATAAAAATTACTTGAAACATCTTCAAAAATTTCAACGTCCCTTAACAATAATAATAATGAAAGACATCGCGTGTGCAATTTTTTTTTTATTTCATTTTCAAAACTAAAATATCTCATTTTTAATTCCATTAAATTTCAGTAAATTACATTAGAGAGATGTCTATACATACTTTTATGTTATATTGGATTCATGTTTCAATTACTTTTGCTATTAAATTGCTCAACTACGATCATTTTGTTACTGATTTAAGACTGGATTTGAAATATATGAGTGTGTGTTTTATTTCTGCAGAAAGAAGAAGACTAGAAGAAAAGTACAAACTTAGTTTTTTTTTTTAATTTTGCAATGAAAGGAAAAAAATGCACGTTATTTAATGCTTCAGTGATTCACTTCAGTGCAAGTTGTTTTTTTTTCTTTGAAATTTCTTCATACGATGATTTTGAATGAAAGAGATGAAATTCATACATTAGCTTAGATCTAATAAGAGAAATTCTGTGATTGTGCTTTGAAAAGTTTTAAATAAATTTTTACCAGTCATTGTAGAATGAAACTTAAATCCAATTTCATCAGAAAAACATGGAAAAATCTTTTTGAAGAATTTTCTATCAAATGAAAATGATTTTTTTCTTATTTTCACAGTCAAAGACCAAAATGTCTTCAATTCATTTCCATTGTCAGTAAAAACTTAATTTCCTCCCTTTAATGCCTTCTTCGCTTTAAATGTATAAAATTCAACTTACAAAAAAAAACTTGAACATTAAAATGACATTTGTCTCTACAAATTGTGACACGATTACAACAAGTTATAAATTTTTAAAGTAGCAAAAGTCAGTTATTTATCATATTTAATGTTTGACAGATGTTTTAATACATAAATTTATCATTTTCTGAATGATTTCTTATTGAAATTACGTTCATTTGCCAGTAAACTTCTTGTAAATTAAATTTATTTCTCTGATTTTCATTTAAAAAAAATGCTCATATCTCTGATTCATGTTAAAAAGATGCAACATTTTTATAAAACACAACAAAAAAAGTATTTAATTTATTTTCTGAAAAATTGCATCAATAAATTCCTTTGCGCTTGTATGAACAAATGGAGTACTGGTACACCTTGTACTTGTAATAAATATTAAATTTAAAACTGAATTTGTATGAGCAGAAAAATATTTATGTACAAGACGTTGGTAATTTGTAATTTATGGTTTACTGCAAAGTATGTACCAACAAAATGTTGCTATTTTTTGTTGTTGACCGAAGAGCTCAGGTGAAAAAGATGTGAATTTTATTGTGATTATTTATTTATTTTTATTTAAGTGAAGAAATTTATGCCATTACTTTGCTTTTTCTTTCATTAACATAGATTTTATTCATATGAAATGACTTAAAATTTTCTTATTTTTAAAACAAAAACACTTTTGACTCATTTTAGTGTTTGAATTTTTTTGAAAAATTCTGAAATAATTTGGATTTTTGCATTCTTTTTCCTTCCGTGTGTTTTTAAATCATTAGCTTTGAGATTCGGCTAATGGGTTGAGCTCTAAAGCCTGTAAAACCGTTAAAAAACGGTTAAAAATTTTAAAAATTGGATGATTTGTTTTGTTCGATAGAGAAGTTTACTAAAATGAACTTTAACTTATTAGCAATAACATTAGGCTCAGGATAAGGCTCAATATTGGATACAGGGCCTGAAACGGTCAAAAGCACAAAATGTCCGATTTTTTAAATTTTTTTTTTCAAAATGGCGGAATTTATCAACAATTTTTTTTTCAAAAAAAAAAAATGGAATTTGAAATGCACTGTTCTAGTGGTTAGAATTTCTCATTTTTTTAAAATCAGATTCACCAATCTTAAAATTTTTCATTAGCTGTCTCGATTCTCCATTAGTTTTAGTTTTTTTTAATAGAAATTTAAATTTCAACTTAAACATAAAAAAATTGTTTGTAATATAAAAAAAATTATAATTATAACGGATTAACATGCTTTTTATGGCATCAATTGGCGAGAACAATAGATTACAAATGAAAAATTAACTGTTTTATGATTATTTTTTCTCTTCATACAATTTTTTTTTACATCTATTTTCGTGATGATGGTGATATTGATAGTGAAGTAAAAAAAAAAATAATAAATATTTTTATAACATTAAAATTTAAATATAGAGTCAATCATGTTATTTCTCTTTTAAAAAACGGACAGGAAGCACTTCCACTATGTATTTTTTTGTTTGTTTGTTATTTTGTATTTATTCTAATTATTCCATTGACTGATTCTGATTGTGTGCATGTTCACGTTAAATTGTTAGGGTTATGATGGATGTGAGTAGTTTAATGGTGAAAAGTTAATCGAAGAAATTTAAAAGGTATCTGTGACTTATTTCGATATCAAAAATTTAATTTTCACTGAAATTTATAAAATTTTCCTTGACTTTTGATATTTTTTTTACATATCACGTATCAAAATACGGTACACAGTTGGACGTTCCTCTGTTTTACAATAAAAAAAAAAACAGATGATGGTGTAAAACAAAAGCGAATGAAATGAATTGAAATGAAATGAATATGATGAGTAAAGTGAAAAGAATACAAAAAAACAGGTTTAAACACAACGGTTATGATAATTTTATTTTTATTATTAATTTTAATCAGTGAACAATGAATTCATTGTAAAACAAGACCGGAGAGAGATAGAAAAAAATTTAAATATTCTGGTCAGTAGCATGCTTATGAGATATCCTTGAAGAAACTTAATCCAGAATAGATTTACTTACATTATTTTTTTTTCTTTAACTTAAATAAAATAACTACATTTCCATAAGAGACCACAATCAAAAGCTCATGGAATCAAGTTCTTGTGTAGGAAATGTCACACATACACAGTAAAATCATTTTTTTATGCAAATTCGATGACTCAAATTAAAAGAATTATAATAATATAATAATAAAATTAAAATAAAAATAGCAGCAATTCACATTTTAAAACCGCACATTCCGAGTATTACTTTTTTGTTGTTTTGTTTTAGTTTATTCTTTTTTTTCAGTTTGTAATGTAGTTTTATTTTTCTGTGAATAATACGTTGGCGTGTTGTTTTGTTTATTGAACATTTAAAAGAATAATACTTTGATACAACACAAAATATACAGAGACAAAAAGACAACAGCTTGATAAAAGTAGATAGATAAAAAAAATAAAATTTTAAATTGAATTATATTGAACGTGATTAAAATGAAAAGTAAACAGAGTGCGATATGGATTAAATGGATGTGAAAGAGCTTAGCTGTGAAATGAAATTTAAATAAAAATTTATGTTTGATTAATTTAAACTGAGTTGCAATGACCTCTCTTCGATATCAATGTTCTGAGAAGTGATTTGAATCAATATTTGACAATTAAATGTATTGTGAGGTGAATCACGTATGAAAATTTCTTTATTCGTCTGCAATCAACGCCATCTGGTGTCATTTTTTCGTTATTTCTTTGTTTCTGGTTCTACATTTACTCTCAGCCTCGGAAAAATATATTTTGAAATGGCCTTTAAAACAGGGCGACATATCTCTTGCCATGGTTGCATAAAAAAAATTAGTTTTTCATTTATAAAAGCTCCATCTATAAGTTTTTTCTGAATTTTCTTCATGGAATGAGAGGGTTATTTTTTCAATTTTCAATATCTATCAAAATTTGTAACAATCAATCAAAAATTTAATCAATCGACATGTAACATTCAACATGTAATCTTATTACATTACCAATTCATGTGAATCGAATTCAAAAAATTAAAAATATTTACATTTTACCGTTACTTCATGCATGTGTCAATTTTTTTTTCATCATATCATATGTTTATTGAAATCCACACGTTTGGACACAAACATGATATAAAATGCACATGAATTCAATTTTTTCAGCTTAATTAATTTAATTTTACAAATAACTTGAAGGCACATGCAATAAAATTGAAAACTCATTGGCAGTACTTGTTATTCGTGTTTCATTTATTAGAAAATAATAATAATGGTAATAATTAAATTGAATCTAGATTGACGCAACAATGTAACATCATAAAATATTTTAATTTCCTCTGTTAAAATTGGTTTTTGCACTTACACACACATGCACACACACTATGTTCGAATATCGATCAGACAGTAATCAATTTTGTATTTGTTAAAAGCTTGTTAGAAGTGTCTATCAATCATTTATCTGCTCAATGGAATTTTATGTGATAACAGAATTGAGTTGATGACATAAAATGTGAGTTATCTCAAATTAGAATCTTGTTTATTTCATTATTTTATCATCGGCAACACGTCTAGCACTTCACTTTATAAATTTTATCAATTTTATGTGAATGATCGATTTTGCGATGTTCTAAAAATTGCAGAGAAAAATATGAATTGTGTTGAGGTAGCTTCACATGAAAATTCCACATGAAATTTTTTCATCTTTTTAAAAGCGTATCTTGACATAAAACTTATAAAACTCTCATTAAACTTGTCATCACAACCTCATTTAACTTGTTCAAAATTCATTTATGATATGATAATCCAATTCATCACTCATCATCATATTTTTACAATGTTAATAATGATGATGATGATGTGTAAGCTCATGTAACTTCAAGTACAATGACAAACTTTCATCTATGCAATGCCTTTAAAAAAAATAACGTAATAAAATTACGTAAAATGCATTTTATTACAACGATTTTTTTATTATTATTATTATTTATTATTGTAATTTAATTTTAATTAAAAGCATATATGTAAAAGTAATCAATTTGATCATCATCACTGATATTAAAATTGCATTTAATCGATTTCGATGTGTATTCAAGCACATTTTTGTATGTTTATGTAATAATTTTATTATTTGTTGAAAAAATGAAAATTTGATTGAAAAAATGTTACAGTCATGATTGGAGTGAAAAAAATTGTAAACAAAATTCAAATTAACAGTTATTTAATTTTTTGAATGTGTGTTGTAAACTGGGGTATTCAACTTGATTGATATGTTTAGGGTCGAATTTTCGTTAAGTTTATATTTTGTAGATTTTCATTGAGCTTTTGTTGACTCTCGAACTTTTGAAATTTTTTGTAAGCTCTCAATCAGTTTTTGTAAACTTTCGATAAGTTTCGAAAACTTTGGATCAGGTTTGGTTTAGTTTCGATTGGTTTCGAAAACTTTCAATCAGTTTAGGTTGGCTTTCGATAAGTTTCGAGAACTTTCGAAAAAATTTTGTAAACTTTGAATAAGTGTTTGTTGACTTTCGATAAGTTTCGAAAACGTTCGATCAGTTTTGGTTGGCTTTCGATAACTTTGGATCAGGTTTCGTTGAGTTTCGATAAGTTTCGAAAACGTTCGATCAGTTTTGGTTGAGTTTCGATTGGTTTCGAAAACTTGCAATCAGTTTAGGTTGGCTTTCGATAAGTTTCCTGGACTTTCGATCAGTTTTTGTTGATTTTCGATAAGTTTCGAAAACTTAAGATCAGTTTTTGTTGACTTTTGATAAGTTTCCTGGACATTCGATCAGTTTTTGTTGACTTTCGATAAGTTTCGAAAACGTTCGATCAGTTTTGGTTCGCTTTCGAAAACTTTGGATCAGCTAGGTTAACTTTCGATAAGTTTTGTAATCTTGTTAGTTAACTTTAATAATATTGTATATAAATATTGTATGTAATTTTTTTCCTCTGAGTTGGATATCTCTGTTCAATAAGTAAAATTTAAAAATAAACACACAGTCACACGATATAGTTATTTTTACAAAAAAAAAATAACAAACACGTTGAGAATCAATTAACCTTCAAATGAAATCAGGTGGAATATTATACAGGTTTCACATTTCAATCAAAATTATTTCAATTACAATTTAAATTATAAATATTTATTAATTGCCGATCCAATTAATGAAATATTTACAATTCAATTAAAATTTAAATGAATTAATCATAACAATCAATTGCGATTTTTTTTCATTAAATGGATTCTAATTCAAAAGGTTTTTATTTGAAATCCAGATAAATTGTCAATTGTTTAAATTTCAATGAAAATATAAATCATACGAACACACACCATATGAGTTGGATTTTTTTTAAAATGTCTCGTCCATTCACTTTTGTTTAGATTCTTTTTATTTTGCAAAATGCATTCAATGCAAGTAACATCATTTTAAATGAAAAAAAATAAAAAAAATGGGGAGAAAAAAATAGTCACGATTCTTAAACAGACGCGATGATGCCGTCTAACCGATATAATTGCATAGCTCCATTCCCTTTTTTTAATGCATTGTTATTGTTTGGATTTTGCATTAAAATGACATGTCTATAGTTTGTGTGCCATTTAAGTGAGGATTTGATTTCATTAAATTTTTTAAAAAATTTGTTAAAAGAATTGTATGATAGCTTCAACTTCAATTAAATGTTTCCTTCTATGAAAATTTAAAATAATTGTGTTTAAAAAATTTTATTTCTAGATAACAAACAAGAAAAATACTTTTCATGTTTATGAGTTTAGAACGACAAAACTTTTCAGACAGTTGTCTTGAAATTCCATGAAACTTTTTGACTTACAAAAGTTATTTGTTAAACATGAGATAAAAGTAATAATTGGAAAATTTGTATGATAAAGTTTTTTTGATTGATTTTAACTTACACTAAACATTAAAGTGCAGTGCCATTGCATTAAGAGCCTCATAAAATATACAAAAGAAAAAGTTTGAAAGTGCAGTGAGAGGAAAATTATTAAGTTAATAAATATTTAATTGTGATTTCTAGTCATTATTTTGAAGAAACTTTTACGAAACAATTCAAAACATTTTGTAAAACAAAATTAATTATGAAAATGTGGCGTGATTTGAGTATAACAACGTTACCATCGCCAATAAACGCCTATGAGCAATACAAACCTTTAAATGGAGGTCCTCCCGTGTCAAATGGTGGTGGAAAATGGCAAAATATTCCGGGAACTCGAAGTTCTTATTCGCTGCCACACCCGGCACATGTCCAAAGTAGTCAACGATGGCAACATTATGGAGACCGTCCAATTTCCCATTCACCATCATATCCACACATTCCATCACAAATCGTGACAAATGGTGATCGAGGTATGGCCAATATGCGGTCACGTCCTGTATCAATGTACGATATGCCAATGACAATGCACCAACAACAACCACACTCGTTCAGCAGTTTTACGCCACAACAATTGTTACCATCACTACCGCAACAACATCAAATGAAACATTCGAGTCACAATAATCTTCATATAAATAATAGTAATAATAACAATAATAACAACAATCATAACAGTCACAATCATAATCACATGAATGGACACAATACCAAAAATGGAAGTAATGGTGGTTTACATTTAAGACAAAAACCAGGCGAATTGGTAAGAAATCGAACTACAAACATTTTAAATGAATATTTATAAATATCTCTTTATCAGAAAATTTTATAAGTAATTCTTTTAATTCAAAAAATAAAACAAAACACACATGCAATTGAAACATAAATCAAAAAAAAATGAAATATATAAAACTTCAGATGCTTAAGGTGAATTTATAAGATTTCACTTCAATTTGGTATTTTTTTATGTAATGCGCCTTATTTTTGTAAATCAAATTTCATTATTTTTCATTAAAACCTTCGTAATTTTTTTGATGAATTTTTGAACCTTGAGATTACGGATTACAAATGATGATTGATAAAAAAAAACATTTCAATTAACCAAAACAAAAACTACAAAATTAATATGATATAAGGTTATTAAAGTTAAAATCTTAAATTAACTCCATTTAAATGTTAAATTTTATGCAATTTTCACTTAATATAATGATTTGATTAATGAAAAAAAACAATGATTTGTTTTAAATTCATTATGTTTTATGAAAAATAATGGGAAAATGAAGCAGGAACATTAAATTTAAGTGCATTTTCATAATTATCTGAATAAATATTTCTCTTTCTCTCTCTCTCTCTTGTTCTCTCAATTTCAAGTAATGTCTGATTCTACTTTACTCTAATTAAAAACAGTGACGGATTCATCATTTTTCCCAACACAGCCGCTCCTTTTACCCAGGGGTGAATTAGTCATATATTTAAATTTTATAAAACTCTCTGAATGAATTCTCAATCCATCCCTGTCTTGCCCTTCTCAGAAATTCTGTCCTCGTTCCATTTTAATCAAGACTCATTAATCACAATGGACAGATTTCAGGATGTCCCCTTCAACCGGTTAGGTAAGAAATGTCGGATTTTTCGAACCTCTCCCAGTGGCGTAACTAACTCTATTTTGATGTGTCGCAAGAATAAAATTGTCGCCCCCCCAATCAAGCAACAATGACAATTTTTTTTCAAAAAAAAATTTAAATTTAGAATTCGATTATGAACCAGATTCTGATGACTTTTTTTGTTCTCATTTGATATCAAAATTTTTAAAGTTTAATGAACAGGGATACAGGTAGTGTTCTCAATATGTGACATGTAAAATTCCATGCATGTACATGCATGCTTTATGTCGACATACATGTTAACATGTACTGCATGTAAAAAAACACAAGAATTTCTAAAACCTAAGTCAAAAGAACTTATCATTTGGCAATCAGGATGTTTTTATCTCTGTATCCTTTTATACCTTTGTAATCAGAATGATTTTTTATCTCTCTATGTTTTTCATACAGAAATGCGGAGCTAAAAAGCGGCGGAGCATTTGACATCAAAATGTTTTAAGTTTAATGAAATATTTTTTTTTTAAAAACATACTGATTACATAAACATTCTGATTACAAATGCTCCGCTGCTTTGCAGCTCCGCATTTCTGTATGAAAAGCATAGAGAGATAATCATAGGCTCCGCTGCTTTGTAGCTCCTCATTTAGGTATAGAAAAATTGAGAGACAGAGAGAGAAATATTGCAAATTCAGTTTATTAAACCTCAAATATTTTGATATCAAATGGTTCTATAACTTATTATTTCGTTGTTCAACTTCAAAGCATATTAGCATTTAGTCTTGTATTATATAAATCACGCTCAAAATTGACGTAGATAAGAACTATAGAAAATTAATCGAAATTAAAATTCTCCGAAAGAAATTTTTTTTTCTGAAAAAAAATCCGTTATTTTAGTTATTAAATGTTTTTATGATTTTGCCGCCCTTCAGGTTGTTGGCGCCTGTCGCAAGTGCGACAGTTGCGACACCCTAGTTACGCCTCTGCTCTCCTCTCCCTTGACCCTTCAAGAAAAATTCTAAATCCGTTGCTGGACGAAGGCAAAAATTTTTGGTACTGATTTGACCAGTTTTATTTTTTGAATCTCTTCAATGTTCTTTGCTTAATGAATTTTGATCGAACGGACAATCTGGTGATAAAAGCGTATTTTTTGAATAATTAAGAAAAAATTACTTTAAACAAATAAATCATATGTGTGTCATAATTGTTACATAAAATTTTTTTAAACAAACAAACTGGGGCATTTTAATCGCTTAATAGCCTCTTATTATTCTCATTTTCTCACACAATCACATAAAATACTTTGAATTGCATTTATTTTTATGAATTTTTCACATGTTTAAATGATATTTTGAATTTCATTGTTTATTTTTATTTATTTTTTGATTCATGAAACATTAAACGAAATTATTTGCCATATCAATGCTAAATTTTATTGATAAATAAAATAATATAATAATTAATTGAATCAGCACAGAATTTCACTCTTCATTGAATTGAATTTCGATCAGAATAATTTCCTTTCTGATTGTAATTCTAAGTACATATGAAATGAAGATTCTGTTAATAATTAAAAGGAAAAAAAGTAAAATCACGTAGTGACTGGACGTTTATCACTCATTTCCTGTTTATCATCGAATGGGTTAGAACTTTCATCGCATATTCTTATCAAATTTTCTTCATTATATTCGAATTTAATATTAACCATACATGGAAAAATCCCCTTTAAATGGAATATAATTTGGGTTGTTGCTCTAGAAATAACTGTAACTTACTCTTAAAATGTAGCCAACTTCAATGAAGAGAATTTCTTGTTATCTGTCTAAAATAAAATATATTTTGTATCTGTTTTCATTCAGTTTTTCCTTTTTTTTCTATGATTTTTTGTTTCCTTTTTACCACCATCATGAACTGAAGAAAATATCGATAATTTAATTTGCTAGACAATTATTGACAGAAGGAGGAATACGATGAATAAAATTCAGACATAAGACAATAAATTTAATTACTTAGTTTATGTTTTCTCTGTTCACTCAATTATCTGGGTATATGAATTGTGAAACGTTGTGAAGGAGTCTCAAAGGATGTTTTGCTACGTGCTATCATCCATTATTTTAATATTATTCTATTTTATGCTGATAATGGGCATCTAGAGTGTTTTATAGATATTTAATTGAAAGACTGCTGATGGTGGCGTTTGTGTTAGGATAAGATTTTAAATTATTGTGTGTTTTACTTTGAGTTTAATATCTTTTCTGCCGTCACTTACACATTTAGACACTAAACTGATTCAGTATTATAACTGGACAAAGGTGCATTGTACTTAAAATGGAGCTCCAGTGATTTTTACTGAAGGTGGCTCAGATTTGGGAAATCAGACACTAAAATGGTCAAATTACTATTAAAACAGTTAAAATTTAACTAATTTTGCATTGTCTGGACAATAGACGAAAAATCTTGTATAAAAAAGTTAGAAATTGGATTCAGCTAGACATCAAATTTCTTTTTCATGTCATGTTTTAATTTCCATACTGAGTGAAAATTCTTTCAAGGATTTTAAAAGCCATAAGCCCTTAAAACACAAATTTCCATATTAAATACATCCCCTTCAGATATCCGAAGATTAATTACCAATTTCATATAATAATAAATAAAAATAAAAAAAAAAAATAAACTCAATATACAACGAAAATAAAACAAAAATAAATTCATAATAATTGTGATTCATATCAAAAACTTTTTCCATTAATTTTTATTATTTTGCATTTATTTCAGCACACATTTTTGTATGAAAATGAACCAAATTTTTATTTTAAATGTTCAAAAAGCATTAATTATCGCGTTAATTGTTATGAGTGTGAATACGAATGTTATGGTACAAAGCCATATCTTGCGAATCCAATCAAATATGTTTCATTATAATTTATGACTTTCAATTTTTCATCAATATTATTATTATTCGAATGTGTGTTTATCCCTTTCAGACATGGAATTGAATGGACATTATTTTTTCTGGAATTTATTTTTCAATTAAATGAATATTTGCAATAAATTCAAAAAAAATTTCTTTTCAAATATTTTAGGCTTTTCTGAGGAATAAGATAAAAATTAAAACCACATAAGCCTTAAAATGAAATAAATATCATAATATAGGCCACTGTTCGATTATTTTATTATTATTATTTAATAACAATCATAAAATGATAATTTATTTACTCCGTTTTTTTTATTTATCATATTTTTTTATGAATGAATGTTATTTTTTTTGCATTACGTGTCGTTTTAAGTATAATGTTATTTTAATGATTTTTTATCACTTTTATTTGAGTATTAATGGTAATAATTGTACTTAAATATTATAATAAGTCGTATTGTCGTATATTAAGTGGAAAGTAATGAGAAACGTTAATTTTAATGAGTTTTTTATCGATATTTTAAGTGAATGTGATCATACATTTGGAAAAGTCTCATTACTCATCGTAAATCGGTGTGTAATCAAATGAAATGAATTTAATGGACGAAACTGAAGTTATCGACGGCCTTATTAATGACTTTTATTATCTTTGAAATGAGAATTTTGGCTCAATGACGTGATTTGAGCACGTTCATTGTGTTTCAATTCGTTTTTTTTTTTTTTGGAAAATTTAAAATTATTTTTAGATTCCTTCAGAAAATCTAAATTCTAATTTAAATTATCATTGCACGCCATCTGGTGGTAATATTTCAATGATAATTTTATGACACTATTCAATTTGAATCATAAACGGAGCATTATCATGATCACATTGTTTTTCTAAGCAGCTTTATCTCACTCTTATCAAATATGATTAAAATTCCACGTTTAAATTTCAAATATTTGTTTTTTTTGTTTTTTTAATTCAAAATGGATTAAAGTACTTTAAGCATGTTTTTACAAAATTTTACAAGGTTTTATTTGTATTTGATAAGAAAATGTAATAAAAATACCTTTTGAACAATTAATATTTATATCACACCATACCAATTGCCACCTATCTGATAAGATACAGGCAGAAAAATGAGCACAAAAAATTTTGTTTTTTTTTTCAAATAAATGCCTGTGATCATCTTGATTACAAGAAAAAAAATTATAAGCGTAAAAGTGAATTGAATATTACGTAATTTACACTTCAATTTGAGATTCAAAGACATGTGACATCAAACGAATCTCATTAGACATCTTCTTCAATATAAAAGTAATAACAATAATGATTTGCTTGGGATTGGCAAAAAAAATTATAATAAAAATTTACTATAATTGGCTGTCACATAAAAGGAAACAATCAATCCAAATCAAATTTACAGACAATAGAGCACAAATAACACACAAATAATTTAATGACATGTTTAAAGAGACGAAAAATGTGGGACGCTGAGACAAAAATTAAGAGAATAGACACAGTGATTGATGGTGAATCATTTTAAGAGTTGGTTTCATTACTTTGCGTTTTGTATTTTGATAATTTCGTCATGATGAAGCTTGAAATGAAAATTATTTTATATTTAGTTCACTTTTTCGCCACATTTCTATTGGTGCGCTGTAAAAAATATTAAATTTTGATATGAAATCGATGCAAATTAATCGTGTCTCACATTAAACAAATTTTCTGTTCATTATACAAAAAAACACTCCTTAGATATGATGCAAAAATGCCATTCTCTCTCATCTTAATTCCACACCTTCCTATTAAAAAAATTGTCATGAATTGCATTTTGTCATTAAATTATATGAAAATTTTCAATAAACTTTGCTTGTATACAAAATTATAATTATTATAATGACAGTAATTTTGAATTTAAATTACATTGTTATTGAAATTAGTAGACATGAAAGAAATTTTATGATTTTTGATTGATGATTGATGAATCTCTCCAAATAAAAAAAAAAATCAATTGAAGAGTTTTACATTGAATTGAGATTTTTGAAAATTAATTGAAAATTCTGTAAACACGAGGTAATTTTCAAAAAACAAAAATACTTAAAATGCTCTTAAATAGCACAAAATATCTTGTTTATTTTACATTTCTAACAAGTACAAGCCAAAAGAATGTAGATATCATGTAATTTAAGCTCTGTTATGAAAACAAAACAAAAATAACCAGTTTTTTTCATCATATTGTAATATCTCATTTGAAAAAAAAATATAATTTACAAACGTGGCATCAAACGTAACACTTTTTTTTCTAGATATTCATTCGATTTCAATACAAATTTATTAACTGGTTTTTTTTTGGTGCCATAAATTCAATGAATATATAAGAGAGTGAACGAATTCTATGAGATATGAAATTATGTTTGAAATTATGATGATTTGAAAAAATAATTTAAAAAAAGAAAAATGATTGAAATTGGTCTGAAATAGCCTGACTGACAGCTTAACTCTAGGCTTCAATATCACTCTAAAAAAAATTCAAATCAAATTCTGTTGATTTAAGTCCCCAATTTCATTGATTCCCATCTATGATCATCAAGTATCATGATCCAAAATAATTGAATGTATAATTTTCTATGCATAAAAGATCCATAAATCACGATTTCAATATTTAGATCACTTTCATTTCATTTCTGACCTTTGATTAATCACATTTTTAGATCTTTCCTTGTTATGACTTCCTCCAATCATCATAAATTTGAAATTTTTAAATAAATTTATTATTAGTATTATCGACGTAATATCTAGAAAACCAATATACTTATTCAAAATATATTACTACTTTAATTATATAAATAAAAAAGAGAAAAAAAAATAAATTGAAAGGTTTTGTCGTGAAATTGAATTACCTTGAGGGAAGCTTTTGCTTTGTTTTGTAATTTTAGTCTTTTATTGTTTTTGTTTCTAATTTTATGATAACAGAGTATTCATGTTTATGAAATCAATATTTTGTTTTTCAAATAAATCACATGTTTTACTGAAGCCCAAGTAAGTGGCAATCATATCACTCAATAATAACAAAAATAATAAGAATCACTCCAGAAAATCCAATTATTGGGGTAAAAATAGTTGCTATGTGACGAAAATTTTATATTTCTTTTCATTCAATGAAAGAAAAATAACAAAAATAATGATAATTCAAATCCAATTTGTTCATACAATCCACTTATAAATCAGACATGTGTTCACGTTTAAACTCCATTTGTACAGAGAGTCGTGAGATAATTGTACCAAGATTTTTCATTCATTCATTTATTCAAACTATTGCTATGTCATTTTACGTTAAAAAATTTTTTTGTGTAATGCTTTGAAATGGCATAACTAGCAAAACAATAACAAAAAGCAACGTGATACATCGATATAAGAAATGTATTTTGAGTGCTAAATTCAATTCAATCGCACACAGTGACGTATATCGATAGATGTCTTATTATTTTAAATTTAAAACAAAGATCTTTTGAATCAATCTCGTTGAATTTGAATATCATTCCCTATTTTGTTTTGTTTTAGTTTTGAAGTTGAATTTTAATTTGACTTTAAGAGTGTTTTTAGTTTTTCAGTTTTGGGATTGGCAAGTATTTTTTTAATGTTTTGTAAAAGTAAGTCAATGTAAATTGTTATGCAATGTAAAATTAAAATAATATGAAAAAGTTTTGGCGGTAAAAACAATATTGATGATTATTTTTAAATTTATATGGATTTGAGATGACTTTAAATTTGGATTATAACGGAAAAAAAGTTAAATTATCCAAATTATGGCATGTTTTACGTATGGGTGCTAACAGCACAGCGATGAAGAAGTGGCGAAATTGTGAACTAACTTTAAAATTCTGAATTGCTTAGTGTTTTTTCCCTGGGATCTAGCTTTTGCTAATTTCGATTAATTTTATATGAAATCATATGGCACTTTTGGTTTGATTAAGTATTTGGAGGATATTCGTTAATTAAGCAAATAAAGCGCGACCTCTGGTGGTTAATTTCTTTGATTGTCATTGTTAGGGTTCGAAGTTTCCTTGTTCTCACTATTGAAAGCGAGTCAAAGGCTTGACAATTACAGAATGTTTGTAAATTTAACAATTACATAGATCCATCAATGTGTCAATTTAAAATTAAATACCTTACTAGTCTGAAAACTGAATGTCATTTTGACTAATTTTCCCAATTTAATTCTTATTGTCAATTGATTGTACTGCAATTTCAATGCGAAATTGAGGTTTTTGCTTAATTTATTGTGTTAAAAAAAATAATAACGTTTAAATTGAAGTTTCTCTGTAAACTGAATGTCAAAACAAAAATTCTATTGGTGTCATTTTAGACACACACCAATTTGGTTAAAACTCCATTCACGTAAATTACATTTTTCAAGTCCGAATCGAATGAGTCATTGCGAAAAAGAACTAAAATTGTACGTGATTTGTGGTTTTTTTTTAAATTTCATTTTATTTTATTTTATACCTATTTTGTATTGTATTATTTTAAAAACAACATATTTATGTACCATGTGTGTGAATGTTTCTCAATTTATATTTTAAACTGCATTCCAATACATAACAATTCGTTACACTTTAAATAGTTACTATAAATTTATTATTACAATAAAAAAAATATCACATTTTCTCTCCTAATATTCAATTGAATTGAATTGAATTGACTTTGATACTGTAATTTGCGAAGTAAACAAATCCTTTTGTGTTTGGGTATTTACAGATTCAGTTCAATAATGAATGTGAAAATTAATGTGAAAGAAATTCTATGAATATGTTATTATTAAAAATAGATTAGTTTTGCGTTTTGGATTGAATTTAGTGGTAAAAGTGATTTAAATAAAATTTGCATCAAATTTGAAAGTTTTACAGAGACAATTATAAGGAAAATTGAAGAAATTTGCATTGCATTTTTATTTAATGAGGTTATTTTGCATTGAATTGAATGCAATTTATAAGGTTAGGAGCTGCGAGTTCCTAGTGTAATTGTTTTGAATGGCAGAGGCAATTCACAAGTAAATGGTGGCTTTTTTACATTTATGGGGTCCAGAATGTCCAATTTATCAGTGGTACTGATTTAAAGTATGCTTTAAATGCGTGGACACTTGACTCATTGACCAATTGATTGTTTTTTTCACAATATCCCAAGAGATTTCTTAATTTCAATTCCTTTTTATCTGACAATTGACCGTAATTTGATCGTTCATGCAAAAGCTCTCCTGTCACATTCAAATCAATGTAAAAATATGTCTCAAGGGTGTTAACTTAAACAACACATTTAATTTAATAATCAAAAATCTTGTAGCCCCGTAGTAATAATTGCAATAAACAGTAGTTAACTAACTGATATTTTTTCATTGAAATTACTCATTGACTCTTGATTTGAAATCATTAGTGTTTGGTATTGGAAATAGATTGCACACACACTTTAAATTGGTAGTATTTAATTTTTATATTCAATTTCATAGTCTATAGGGGTAAATTTTTTGAATGGAATTTAATGTTCAACAATAAACTGCCTTACTCTACATTGAAAAAAAAAAGCTGAACAACAACACAGTAAAAGTCAATAAAAACAATACAGAACAACACCTACAGGCCTGATTTGCATAAATTACTAGCTTTTGTTGTTATGTTATTCTGCTGCATTATGTTAACTTTTTTATAATAATTATATAGGAAACCATAATACAAGGAGGGAGTGCTCTAGTTTGATAATTATTTTATATTCAATTTTATGTTCAATTTTAATTTCAATAATTTTGTATTTTTTAATTTTATTTTTTTTCAAGTATGTATTACAATATTTATTTTACTAGAAGGTTAAAATTCAATTTAATTTATAACGAATATTAATGAGTCAATATGAGTTTATGAATTTTTTTTGATATTTTCATCATCAATCATTCAAAAAGTAATTGATTAGGACAGAAAAGTGAACAGTATTATTTTTTGCTTTAAGAGCTTTAAGAGAATTGAATAATCTTATATATGAAACGTAATCGTGTCAACCACCTATTGTTCGCCTTTTATCATTTTGTGTTTCTTTTGTCTCACGCCAACAGTTTTATATGGCAAATTTCGTCGTTGCATTTAAATATTTTTTGAAATTTAATCAGAGTACTATTCGAATTCTGGTTAATCGATCATAACGCTGTCAAACACGACGAAGGTCATATCAACCTGATGGGAAATCTTTTTGAGGTATGATAGTACTTCATAAACCTTGAACTTTCCCGTTTACAGTTTGGCGGTAGCACACCTAGTTTTTTTTAAATAATTTTCAGGTTGATATGACTCTCGCCGTGTTTGACAGTATAATTTTAATGTTTTAGACAAAATTGCTAATAATTTTTTGTTTTTTTCTGTTCAAATTCAAAAAAGGTTGATCGTTGTTCGGGAAAGTTGTAGATCGTATTTTCAATTTCTTTAATATTATTATTTGATGATTAATTATGGCATACAATTTTAAAGTATAGTTCAAATCAACTATTTTCAATTTGCTTTTGTATTTGATCACAAAAAACCAAAATTTTTGAATCGGTTTTTTTTCAGTCAACGATGAACTTTTCCATATAAGAAAAAAAAATGTAGTATTATGTCTTTATTATTATTAATATCATAACAAAGAAGTATCACATTAATAGAGCCTTTTAAATCAATTTATTAAGAGTTTGACCTAATAACACAGTGAAAGAGAACAAAAGGTCTGATATTTTACTTGTGTGTTATGAAAAAAGAGAGTAAAAGAATGGAAAAAATTTAATCAAGCCTATAATCAGTCATTTCATTTTTATATATATAACCAACTGACCTAACGTTAACAATACATGATTAGAACAATAGCGAAAAGAACATAAGTAGGGATAGGGATTAGAAAAGTTACGGTCAGTTAAAGGTTAACGGAAAATTGTGAATCCCCTCCCATTTACCCCCTTTTAAGAGATCAGAAGTCCTTAAAAAGGTATCATTACAAAAGAATTAGATAGAATGTAAATTTTTGATATTTTTAATCCCGTCCTGAGCTTAACCCCTATAAAAAAGGGGCGAAAGGGTCAGAAGCGGATTAAAAATTATTTTAACATTTTGTATGATTTTCTTTAAAATTTACGCTAATCTTAATTTTTACAAGACGATTGACATTTGTCATATTGCTCGTGTGGCCAATCCACCACTGGAGGGGGCTATCATAGAAAAATTGAAATTCGAAATGCCTTTTAATGAATTTCATTAACAAAAATAAATATTTTAAGGGAAGGGAAGGGAAATTCCTTCCTAACCCAAATATTACAAGTCTAACTGGTGTCGAGTATCATAAAAGTCTGTTTAAAGAATGAATTTTGTCCATAACCTAACATTTCTGAAATATTTCATTTTATGAGCCATGAACCGTTCATAATTGAATTTTTATGACACATTTCTTCAAGTCTAGTCCAGTTAAATAACTTTAATTATTTCTTATTACACAAACGTATTTCACTTCTTTATTTCACGATTATTTTTATATAATAAAAAAAAATCATAATAATAATCATGATAAAATGGATGAACACACCTCATTTTACCAATATAATAAAAAGAAAAAAATTAATAAAATTATAAAAAAAATAAACATTAAAAAGTGATTCAAATACTAAAAAGTAGGTAATGCGTTCAAACTTATTCATTCATTCAATTTAATATGAAATTTATTTAAAAAAAACTCTCTTTCAACATAAAAATTAAATTAAAAAAAAAAACTTACAAAGTATTTTTATTTTTATTCAATTTTCATTAAATTTCATGTACATTCATTTACAAAAGAAAAATTTAACACGATTTTGATTTTTTTTTCTGTAATGCTTTTTCTTCGTTTTATTCTCTTAAAATGAATTCTTCAATTCATTAAAGTTACTTTCTTGCGTCATTCAGTCATTTTAAAGGAAAGAAGCCAAAAAAAACATTAAATTATTTATTGTGTATCATTTCATTACAAATTCGATTTATAATGCATAACACATACTTTATTTAGTTTTTTTCCTCTCTGTATTGAATCAAAGATATGTTTTCTTCAATTCAAATAATAAAAATTATAATAATAGTTACAAATAATAATAATAAGTGAATGTGTGTGTAATGAAATTGATGCATAATTTAATGTAAGGTAGGGTGTCTCGATGGTCTTGATTTGAAATTGAAATTTTTTGAATTGAATTTTGAATTTATTTTGAAGTTAATTGAAAATTCATGGAGAAAATGATTCGAAATCAAAATTTAAACGTTTTTAAAGTCATTTTTGAGCTGGTTAAATGTAAGAATAAAAAAAGTTGTTCATCCTAATCATCAATAAAATAAAATAAAATAATATAAGTCAGTTACAAAACAGAAATAAAATAATGAAATGAAATATTTTCATTAAGTATTCATTTATTAAGCTGTTATGTGTATGATCGTATGTTGAGCTGCAACAAAAGACACACACACCATAACTTTTCTGTTATTTCTCTCAATAAACTAAAAATAATAAAAAAAAAAACATTTGAACGGTAATATTTAACTATGCATAAAGAATATGAATGAGTCAAGAAATTATTTGTATTTATTAATATTTTTTTTATTTACCTCACTTTTATTAGAAAATATGTTTATTAAGTTTATGCATGAACAAGTTCGAAAACATTCGAAAAATATTCTAAAAATACCAAAAAGTGCACCATGCAAAGAATTAAAAATAAATCCAAATATTTCTGTGGGCAAATAAAAACACATTCAATGTCATTCTAGTTCAAGTTCGATTCATTTTGATAAACCCACACAATTTTTGACCAAAACACGTCAATGTTGCGGTTTATTGGCTGAAATCGAGGTATTGAAAGAGGTGTTTTGAATGGTTTGATTTGTTACCACCACTAAATTTTATATACTTAAATGTTGTTGTTTTTATTTCTTTAAATGGTTTGAATTTATGAGGAAATTGTTTTTCTTTATTTCTCTGTTTTCACTGAGAAATGGTCGGATTTTTATTTGGGGTTAACGACAATTTATGTTCATAAAAACAGTTTATTGATATTGTGTGTGAATTTCATTGAGAGTAAATGTAAAGGAAAGGAAAAAAGGGAAGTGATTTTATAATGCAAGAAAATAATCAATGTTTACGACTTTTGATTCATTTCCCTTATTTTCCTTTTTGGATTTTGAAGAGTGTTTGTAAAAGGGTTTCATTTGAAGCTCAAAATGAAGCCTGGTCTGTTAAAATTGACCAAATTATTTCCGAAAATTCGATTAAATCGCAAATTAAGGTTTTCTGTACAAGTTTTTCATACAAGTCAATTGTACAAGTGTGACTCAGACGGACAGCTTACACGAATATTCGATTTTCTTTCATATCATATGAAAATCCACTGAAAATGGGTTATCTTTTAGGTCACTTACTCTGAACCATTTTTCTGCGAACATCGATTTAGATTTTTCGAAAATTTCATAAATTTTGTGACTTTTTTTTAAAAATCTGATATTTAAAAAAAAAAAACTATAAAAATTTGGAAAAATCAGACATTTTGGGCTATTGGCCGTTTTCAAACTCTGGAGTCTAATCCATGAGCCTAATCCATGGGCCGAATCTTGACCAAATGAGTTAAAGTTCATTTTAAAAAGCTCCTCCATCCAACAAAAGTTTTCATATTTTTAAAAATTTTAACCGTTTTACGAAATGCATTAAAAATATCTGAGTCACTTACACTCAACTAAAATGCGCTAATGGTCCTTATTCACGAATACTGTTTCATTTTATTTTCATACCATTTTTAAATTTATTGCTTTTCTTTTTGTTTTTCTTCATTGTTTTTCCCAAACACAGCAAATATTAACGCAGCCTTCAAAATCCCATGAGAATATTTGTGTATCAAATAAAAAAAAATAGGTTAGTTCATGGTTCAATGAGTTAATCGATGAATGATTGAAGAGTTTCAATGGAATGAATATTAAAACATTTTTAACATATTTTTTATCTCTTGTACGTGCTTTGACAGGATGTTTGATGATGATGTAAAATGAAGGGGATGAAAAATTTTATGAGATTAAATTAGATTAATATAAATTTAATGAAAAAACAAATTGATACAGGTGAATGACCTTTAAGATGTGACACAGATTAAAATTTTATTATTTGAAAATGTAGGGCGTTTAAATTGAAAACTGATATTAAAATAAAATAATTAAATGAAATTTATATGAAAATTAATCAATAAATTTCAATTTTTCATTACAGAAAGTTGATCCAGAACTGATATTTACAAAACAAGAGAGGATCGGTAAAGGGTCATTTGGTGAAGTATTCAAAGGAGTCGACAACAGAACACAACAGGTAAATTTCAGTTCAATTTCTTGTAAAGGTCAAAATCATTTTCTTTTCATTTTTTCCTTTAAAATTAGATTGTTGCCATTAAAATAATTGATTTGGAAGAGGCCGAAGATGAAATTGAAGATATTCAACAAGAGATTATGGTGTTATCACAGTGCGATTCACCATTTGTCACCAAATACTATGGATCATATCTCAAAGTACGTAAAATTTTCAATTAATTTAAATTGTTTCATATCAAAATTTTGGAAGATTAATTATTATTTCATTAAATCTCTTGTCTTATCGTACAGTTGAAAGGAAACAAAATTGATTGATATCAAAATAATGTTCTTTAATGTCACGATTACTTTGATTTATTTTTATTGGATGATATTAGGAAGTTATCCCAATGTTTGAAAAGGTGTTATGAGGTTTTGACATACATTTAAATAAATTAGAAAAATGATCGATTTTTCCTTAAATTGATTTAGGCCACATGGCATAATTGAAGGGATATGGTGATAATTTTCATTGAAACGTTGAAAAATACCAGGCGTTTCCTCTGAAAGTATTTTTATTCATAATTGACTAAAATTTATCATTTTCTCTCACAGCAGCACAGTAAAATTTCGAACTAATTTTTTTTTTACATTCAATAAATATGAAGTTCCTTTAGAAAAAAAATCCTCTATGGAGGCGCTACGATCGCTTACGTATATTTGTATGGAGTTTGATGCCTATGCATTGCATACTATGCTCTAATCTTCCTCTTTTTTAAGATTTGGCTCATAAAATTCATGTCTTTTGTCAGCATTCATTTTGACAATTCAAAATTTCACATACAAAATTTTTTAGTTTCCGTATGTGTTTCTATGGAAAATAAACGTCAAATGAAATATCAAGTTAAATTCTGTCATCTGTACTTTGCTTCTTCTTTTTCTTATTTCTATTGTTCTGAGGGAAAAAAAATCACGCCAACCGATCAAATTTATTCCATTCCAGTCAAAAAGATAAGGGGATTGAGCATAACCACCCTTTTGCCCCCTCCCCCTATCTTGTCAATTCGGCCCTAATTGCATGCCATCCATTCTAATTTTACATCCTCTTCCAACATTCAAACACAATTTCAGTTAAAATCAATTTCAAATAAAAAAAAATAATCGCAATCGATTAAAATCCAATTTAAAAAGATGACTTAAGTCAATTATTATCTTCGTCTTCCTTCCAGTACCATAAATTTAAAATAAAAAATATCAAGATAAAATATCCGATCAAAATGAGACATTTTTATATCACACTAGACATTTTAAACTTTCATTCCAACACTAGAGAAAGAGACATCAGACATCATTTATATACATTGATAATGTGCCAAATTGATTTTTTTCCAACTTCAATTATTTTTTTTATGCTGTTTTTAATTTTAAATGAGGTTTTCAGTACTTACCTACTGAAAAAAATTGAGTATTTAACACAAAAATGTCATAGATGATAAAAAATTGTAGATAATTATCAGGAAAATGAATGGTTATTGAAAGCAATTAACAATAAATTAGCTGTATTTTTTTTTATCTTACACTTTAAAGTGAAATTAAATGTAATTTTTTTTTTAATTTTATATCATTTCACTGGGAATTGTATCAATTATGATTTTTTTTCTTCAATGTGCAATGATTTTGGCAGGAAAAACCTGGAATAATTTTACAATTTAAATTAATTTGAAATTCAATTTAGACTCATTTCAATGCAAAAATATCTTTGTTATGATGAGAATTGGAAATTTCCTTATATGTCTTATTTTTACCTGTTTCATGGGTTTTTTTGACGGCTCCATTCATAAAAATTCATTTTTAACAATAGATTACCGTCAAAATGATATTATTACATTACATCTCCTACATTATTCATAAATTCACGCATCACTTTAGATCACAAACAAACCAAACCAAAAAAAATGACAGTTAGTCATGACATTGGTATGTGTCTCGTAGCAATATCGCACATTTGCACAAAAAATAAGTGTTTTGTTTTGTTTTCATACACATTATTTTCGTCTTTTTTTTGTTGGTTGGTTGGTTGGTGGATTGTCATGTGTGTGAGTTATTATTATTATTATGATGATGATGACGATGATAGCATTATTTACTAAGCAAAGTATTATATTGTCATTTTATGTTAACTTATATGATTATTTATGTGATGATTTTAACCATAATAAAAGGTAATCATTTATACGCAGTAAGAAATAATAACTTATTTATTTATTTATTAAAAGGGACTTACATAAATTTTTTTTTTTAGTAGAATCATAATTTTGAATGGTAATTGAGTTGACTGGAAGAGTTAAAATTGGTTTGAAATATTCTCATAACAAAAATTATGCTTACCATCCTTTAATAAGTCGTTTTAATTCAAATTTAAACTCATTTCTGGTACATGAAATGAAATTTTCGCTTAAAATTAGAAAAAAAATAGTAGTAACAAGATAATTTTTATGATTATTATCATAGCACAAAAATATTTATCATCATGTATTTGTCACACTCATGAAAATGCGTCTGAAATAAAATGTAATTTACTTTTCATTGTTCAAAGTCAAACAATTGCTGATAACAAAAGTCACTTGTATATTTATTTTTGTATTTTGATCCATAAATTATTTGTAATACAAAATTTCACACACACATACACACGCACACACACGTACAGAGCCACCATTGTCTTCCACGCTCTCTAGTTCTCGTTATTTTAACACACAATTATTCATTTAAATTAGATTACTTACCGCATTATTATTAAAATTATTACTTTGGCTTTATGATTGTTGTTTTTTGTGTTCCCTTCTATTCAAGATAGTGTTGAAAGTTATGAATAGGGCAAAAAAAATATACGGTTATTGCAAAAAGGGCTCTTTTTCATCCAAATTACTCACATAATTCATGAGCTCATGTTTAATTAATTATTTCCTGAATTATTTCATTCAAGTTAATACACTATATGCTACAAAAAAAGGTGTCAAGATATTGTTTTGAGTGTGAGAGTAACAACAAAAAAGGTAAAATCTCATAAATTTTGCACATTAATACGGGTGTTGACCCTTTTCAATTTGCAATATTTATTAACACCGACACATAGACAAAAGTCAGCTTAAATCCAGCTTGGATTACGATAAAATTGTTCGACCTTTCAATGAAATAAAGATAAATTTGAGTGATTTATGACACAAAAGTTCAATTACTATTCAATTCAAGTAACTGAACGTTTAATTTTTTTTTCAAAGTAGTAGCAGTCTGATTACATTACATTTAAACACACATATTTGCATAACTGGGTCAATTTTTTTTCTTCTAATTTTCTTTTAAAGTGTTTCAATTATAAATAAATGAAGACAATTACATTTTAATATTCATGGTCTTCTATTTAAATTGTGCTTGTTTTGTTTTCATTTCGCTCTCACTCACTAACACTCAAGCTCACTCAAGCTTTTCGACCAAGTCTCTTCTATTATTTTTTTTTGTTGTTGTAGTGTGTAAGTGCGTATTTCATTTTATTTTACGTGAATTGAAAGCAGTTTTTTTCTTGTTAACTTTTCAGTTTTAATGGCCACTTGTTACAAGAAATTTTTTTTTCTCTTACACTTTTGTTACAACCTGAATCGTTATTGGGTTGAAATGGAGTTTTGTATTGTCTGAAATGTTTATATGAAGGTTTTTGAAGAAACATTTAATTTTTCTTGAAAAAAAATTTCATCTTTTCCGAATGTCCAAATTCAAGTATTGTAAGCATAGCATAGAATATTTTTAAATTGGCCAAAATTATGAATTTTGAAATGTGGAGAAAAGCCATACCTTCACTGAATTTTGTGCATATTTTCATGCTCCAACTTCCGAGTACCAAAATTCAAAAATTTTTCAAAGAAATCCAAAATCGGTTGATTGCATCTCATCAGGTAGGCCCTAAATCGTCTCGAACCACTTCGACCCAACCTAGAATATTTTTAGATTGGCCAAAAATATGAATTTTGAAATTTTTAGAAAGGCCTTTCCTTCACTGATTTTTTGCATATTTTCATGTTTCAACTTCCGAGTACCAAAATTCAAAAATTTTTCAAAGAAATCCAAAATCGGTTGATTGCATCTCATCAGGTAGACCGTAAACCGTCTCGAACCACTTCGACCCAACCTAGAATATTTTTAGATTGGCCAAAAATATGAATTTTGAAATTTGGAAAAAAGCCATACATTCACTGAATTTTTGCATATTTTCATGCTTCAACTTCCGAGTACCAAAATTCAAAAATTTTTCAAAGAAATCCAAAATCGGTTGATTGCATCTCATCAGGTAGACCGTAAACCGTCTCGAACCACTTCGACCCAACCTAGAATATTTTTAGATGGGCCAAAAATATGAATTTTGAAATTTGGAAAAAAGCCATACCTTCACTGAATTTTTGCATATTTTCATGCTTCAACTTCCGAGTACCAAAATTCAAAAATTTTTCAAAGAAATCCAAAATCGGTTGATTGCATCTCATCAGGCAGACCCTAAACCGTCTCGAACATTTCGACCCAATCTAGAAAATTTTTAGATTTTCCAAAATTATGCTACAGCAAATACACACAGCAACCGTCGTAAACACAACAAACAGCTATGAAGCAAACAAGGTCATCGTTGAACCACTCCCGAAATTTCAGTTGATGAAGCTAAACTCTCAATTTTCTCATGAATCATCTTATTAAAATTTGTATGACACTTGAACACATTTAAGTGCAATATCATTAAAGGTCCTTTACATAGTCCGCAATTTCCATTATAATATTTTCCATCAAAATTATGCAGTTCCAATAATGATTTTTGCATTAAATATGAAGAGAAACGAACAGCTGATCGATATATTTGCCATATTGTACTAGAATGAGAAAAAAAATTATTATAAAATGTGATTATCGGAAAAATATTAAATCATAATTTGAATAATTTTTAAAATAAAAAGAAAAAATCCAAAGAAAATTCTCTTATAAGAGTTCCATTTAAAATTATATTCAAGGCTCTTTTATTATACTTTATTTCAAAATGGTTCTTCAAGTCTTTCATTATTATTATTTTTTTTTTTATATTATTTCTTTCAACATAATAAAAACCGTTTGAATGGTACTTTTTTACATCAATCAAATCTTTTGTTCCTACTCAATTTTGAATAAGCACATAAATTGATGGACTCAGCACCATTACACCTCTATAACTAGTCAATTGCTGTTCAATCGATCGATTTTTGTAAAATTGTATCCAACTATTATTTATATGAATGTAAAGTATTTAAGAAATAATCGAGTGGAAAATGGAAAAAAAATGTTATTTTAATGAAATTTTTGACATGAATCAACGATAAAAGTGCATTTGGGATCATTTCAATGCCATGAGCCGAAAAACATTCTTACATTACACAGAAAATTAATGAAATTACGATTTTTCTGAAGATTTTCATGGGACTTCCTTGAAATTGGACTTTGCGATTCATTTCAAGTTAAAATTTTAAATGACCCACAAATCACATTTCGATCAATACCCAATTAGATGATTTTACAATAAAAATTTTTAAAAAAATGTACACTTCACATAAAAATTACACAATAATCATTCAAAGTGTGATTGAGCATTGTGCTTGCATGATACATGGAGATAGTTATTGAAGCATGAAAAGGCGTATAGACAAAGAGCACACACATCAATATTCAAATAGAGGTCAAAAAGGTTCTTTTATGTGTTAAAAGCAGCCAACAATGCACATACACACACACACAGAACACAATTCATGATTTTTTTTGGCATCAAATTAAAAACTGCAAGTTATCAAGATAAATTTATTGCATATTATTATTGAAATATTGTCATTTTATTCTCCCTCTCCTTGTATTTTGGCACAACATTCAAAATGAAATGACTCACTCAAATGAAATAATAAGTGAAGCCTGACACATGGACACAATAATAATAAAAAAAGAGTTAGAAAAAAAAATTGTAATGCGACGTCACGTTGCGAGGTCGTTTAGGACACGATTTAAATGCAACATTTTTTTTTATTTTTTCGTCAATATTTTTATTGTTATTTTGAATGCAACATAAGTGAAAAGAAACAAATGTTGAAACGTGACAATATTTCAGTTGATGTCAAATACCTTTAATATGAATTTTCTGACTACCACCCAAAATTAGACAGAAATTATGTGCAAAATGCAGTGATACGTGCAACAATTTTATTCCGCTTAAATTTTGACGACAAACAACAACAATCAAAGATCATGACAAGTAATTTTTTATTAAGCTGTTCTACAGAATGAAGTCTGAATTGAAGGAAAGGAAAAAAAATATTTTGTAATGAAATTATCTCATGTGTTTTGAATGCACGAGAAATAATATAATAAAAGTCAAAATGGAAATTTATTATGAAAAAAAAGAAAATCACGGGAAAAGAATGAATAAATCTGATAATTTCATTTAATTTTATTGTATTTTAACATGAATTTGTGAGATGCATCGTAAATTTTATTTTATTCAACTTTTATTTTCATTGTTAAATCAACAAGGAAATTGCAGTTTCTTGTCTGTGCTGTGATTTAATTTAAAAAAATCCTATTTTATGTGAGGAAAATTCTTAGACTTCGATTTGGATTTTGAGATTGGATTCGATCCATCCACACTGCCTAGAGACGAGAATTCGTTGACTAGTTCTATTGGATTTTCATCGAGCATCAAAGCAGTTCGAGATTCTGAATTAATTCGCATTTCTTTAGTCTTATTGACGTTGATCTGCATTCCAACCTTAGCTGATTGCGTGGCCAAGTCAGATAGTTTCTCTTGCATGTCAGCTTGCCTATGAGCCAGCTCACATAGGTTCACTTGCCTTAAAGTAAATCCCAGGTCCTCAAAAGATATTTTTACACTTTTGACTCCTAAATGTATGCAATATCGCCTTGCTCACTTGAAGCTTGAAATATTCTTCACAAGTTGGTTTCAGATCACTCTTGCCTAAAAAAAACGATAAAATTAAATTTAATATCTCACATTTATTTCAATTGAAACCCAATTTCATTCAAATTTACTTATAATTTAGTCCTTTTTTCCTTTTTTTTAACCTTAAAAAAAACATCACTCAATTTCATTAATTATCAACTACACGACATTGTCTTGTAAGATTTCTCTTAATGTCAAATGTCACTTAAAGGATTTCATTTGAATTTTTTAATTTGACATGCTAAAAATAGAAATAATGAGCAAGAATTTGTTGAACAATCATTTATTTTCCTTTTCCTTGAAATAAAATTAGAAATGGATACAATTTTTTTAAGGTTGCTCTCATTTCCATTTTTTTCTTTTCCTTTCATTTTAAAATATAAATTTTTAAGAGAAAAAAAAACTGAACTCAATTAAATGTTAAAAAATTAAAGTTTATTGAAAAATTCGATCAAGAAAATCCCTTTTCAATGTCATGTCTAATTGTTTAACGTTTGATGTGTAGTTACATGGAAGAGTGTTAATTTGAAATTGAAAGGAAAAGGTTTTTGTTTTTGGGTATGTTTAAAAATTAATAAGGAAATTCATGTAAAATTTGATTTATAGAATGAAAAATTGATACAATTTTGTTCCGGTTTACATTTTTCACTTCCGGTTTAAATTCACTGCACTTCCGGTTTACATCCACGTCACTTCCAGTTTACATCCACGTGACTTCCAGTTTACATCCACTTCACTTCCGGTTAACATTCACTTCACTTAGTTTACTTCACTTCCGGTTTACATTCACGTCACTTCCGGATTTGTTTACTTCACTTCCGGTTTACATTCACATCACTTTACATGCACGTCACTTCTGGTTTACATGTACGTCACTTCCGGAAGTGAAGTAAACAGAACCGGAAGTGAAAAAAATGTAAACCTGAAATGACGTGTATGTAAACCGGAAGTGACGTGGATGTAGACCAGAAGGGACGTGAATGTAAACCGGAAGTGAAGTGAATTTAAATCGGAAGTAATGTCAGTGTCACCGTCACATAAACCCGTCAGACGCTACAGAAGTTCAAAGGAAATGGCGCGAATAAAAAAGAACACTCGTAAAAATGAAAAAAAAAAATTCAAAATGACGTTATAACACATTTTTGGTCATCATTTTCATTGAAAACACGTGCCCTTTCACTCTAAATCTTCATAATCTCGTTATTTATGGCAATCGACTACAATTATTATGACCAAAATCTCCATTCAAGTATTCATTCAGGATTGACGATAACGCAAGTGAATGAATGGAATAAAGGATGATATAATTTTTTTTTATTCTTTTATACACAATCTCGTTAAGTTTAATCTCAGACAATTAATCAAGAAAATTGCTGAACGTCTTTTCATTTTTTTTCTCTTATTTTCGTTCATAATCCACGTATTTGTATATACAAAAATATGATAAAAACCAAATTAAGGTATGTTGTGACGTGTTTTATTTGTGTGTTTCAGTGAAGTCAAGAAAAGTCAGAATTTTATTAACAGACATCATTTTAATTGAATAATATTTGTCTTCCACACCTTTAAATTCAACTCATTATTAAATTTTGTTTTTTTTTTACAGGGAACAAAATTATGGATTATCATGGAATATCTTGGTGGTGGTTCGGCACTTGACTTGATGAAGGCTGGTCTTTTTGAGGAAATGCATATAGCGATAATTTTACGGGAGGTCCTCAAAGGCCTCGATTACCTACATTCTGAACGTAAATTACACAGAGACATAAAGGCTGCAAATGTGCTGTTAAGTGAACTTGGCGATGTAAAATTGGCAGATTTTGGTGTTGCCGGTCAACTTACAAACACGACATCAAAACGAAATACTTTTGTTGGAACACCATTTTGGATGGCACCTGAAGTGATAAAACAAAGTATGTACGATTCAAAGGCAGATATTTGGTCTCTGGGTATTACGGCAATTGAATTGGCTAAAGGTGAACCACCAAATAGTGAATTACATCCCATGCGCGTCCTGTTTTTGATTCCAAAGAATAATCCACCACAATTGACGGGGAGTTATTCGAAGCCGTTTAAGGATTTTGTTGAAGCGTGTCTGAACAAGGAACCGGAAAATGTAAGAAAATATTTCAATTTTAAATGAAATTTAATGTATATTTTTAATTTACTTCAGAGACCAACAGCAAAAGAGCTTTTAAAGTACGCATTCATCAAAAAGGCAAAAAAGAACGCTTATTTAATTGACTTGATCGACCGTTACAAGAAATGGAAGTTGCAAAAAGGAGAGGAGAGTGAAACGGAGTCTGAAAATTCGGATTCGTAAGTGATTTTAATTTAAAATTCCATTAAAATGTTAATTAAATTCCATTTTAAATTGATTTAGTGAGGAATCAAAGCCAGACAGTGATGCCGATGATCCATGGAATATGACGGTTAAAGGACTGAATTACAATAATTTCAATAATAAACAACAGAATAACAGTAACATTGCATCAGCTTCCGTTACAACAAGTAATTTGACAAATAATCTGCAATCGGTGACATTAGATGATGATTCACTCCTGTTAAGTACGTCACCGAAACACAATGGGGCAACATCTGGAGTGAGAGATTCCAATTTGAATCATTATAAAATTAATCAGGTATGAAATTTAAATGTTTTTTTGGTTTAAATTGATTTTAATAGAATAAATTTAACAGAATCGGCCATCATCATTGTTGTCAACTTCGCCACCAAGTTCAGCGAATAGCACGACGACACCTACTTCACAAACAATACCAGCGCCAGTAGTGCCACAATCCTTTAACGCTTCCAGTCAATCGTCACTTGCATCTGCATCATCATCGCCACCAAAATCAACAGCAAATTCAACTGTGTTAGACAATCGTTCGTCTTTGCTGCACGTCGAAGGTGGTGGTGGAAGTTCGAATGTTATCACATCTTCAAGTCAATTTGAGTCACCGTCAAAACAACAAGACACTAACAAAATGGATAATGTCCATCGACGAAGTATTGGTGATAATAAAACATCAGCAGTATCAAATTCAAGTCCAAATCATCATAATGGAAATAATGCAAATATTTCGTCGTCATCTTCGAATTCAACATCGCCACATCATCAAAACAGTCAAACAAATTCATCGTCAACCACAAATCTAGGCAGCAGTATTACAAATATCAGTCCCAGTCATCATCGGACATCACAGAGAACTAACAGTGCGTCCCTAAATCACATCATTTATCCACTGTTAGCTGAAGTGAGTTAAAAATAATTTTTCTTTTAAATTCATTCAATATAAAATGTTCCCAATTTTTTTCAGATGCAACGCAAATACATGTATGCAAGTCGAAGTCAAGCTGCTGCATCATCGCCCCCAGCTGATATGGTTGAGTTGAAAAATGCATTTGAAATTGCAGAGCGAAGTAGTCCCGGTGTTAGTGATTTATTTGTTAAAGAAATTATCCATAAACTGGTTCCCGGTTTCACAGAAACTAGAGTTAATACGCTTTTAGACAAAGTCACGAGGTAACTTTTAAAGTAAAATTTTAAATCCATGAGCTTTGAAATTAAATTTAATTCATTTTAGGGATAAATTGTGAGGCCAAATCCATTGAAACGGATAAAAGTCACATCAAAGTGGATGATGATCAATAATTATTATAAGGAAATAGAAGAAATTCAATGAAAATATTCTGATTTGTTATTCTGTTAATAAAAGATAAAATTAAATTAAAGTAAATTCAAGAAAACAAGAAAAAATAACAAAAAAATACGTTAAGCTAACATAATTTTATGTAATTATTTTTTTCTTTCCCTTTAAACTATCAAAATGCTCCTTTTTCTTCTTGATTGGTAAATTAATTTAATTTAATTTAATTTAAAGCTATTCTAGAATATTTTTACTGTAAATTAAATTTCAATTAAAAAAAAAATAAATAAAAATATTCGAGCTTAAAGATTCAATTTGTCGATATTTTAATTTAAAAATAATAATAAAATAAAAAAAATATTTTTTTATTAAATTAAATTAAAAAAAATTAAATAAAATCCTGCAATCCTGTAATTTGAAGATAATTTTAAATTAAATAAAAAATTAAAAATATCTAAACTAAAATTAAATTAAGCAGATTAATTATTTATATAAAAAAAATATATATTATATATAAATTTTGTTGATTATTTTATTAAATAATTAATTATTATTATCATTTTAAAATAATAATAATAAAAAATGTGTAAAAATAAAAGTAAATTTATAATAAATATCAATAAAATACTAAAAAAAATAATTAAATAATAAAAAAAATGTGAAAATTAATTTTATTCCGTAACTAGGGCAATTCCATATTCAAGATGAAAAAAAAAATAAACATAAATAATATTGATAAAAAATTTAGTTCATTTCAATAGGGAAGTTTTTCCTGAATTTTAGACAGAAAGAAAAGATTTAAAGTAAAATTTTAAGTTATATTAAAGGAAAAATGAAGAGAAATGAAAAGTACTAATATATGAGTAAATTAAATGAATAAATAAAAAAAATTATATTAAAAACAAGTAAAATAAAATTTCTTTTACATAAATTACAAAAAAATTAAATTAATGAGATGTGTTTTTCATTTCCATGAGACGTAGGACCAGCATTCAAAGTCTGACTGATTTCTGACATGTCTTTGTTTAGAGTGTTAAATTTCTGTCGAATAGTGAACATATCCTTAAATCGATCTTTAAGTCATTGAAGAGAGAGAACAAGGCAGAGTGAAGCTTTCCCATTCCTGATTTTAAGTCAATTATGATGATTTTCGGTGCATAGGACGTATTTTGATTCGATAGATTGAAAGTAAGATTGTTAATTGTGGAAGGTTTCTTTTGTTTTAATAAAAAATATTTGTGTTGGATTGAAATTTTTGTGTTTTATTTGAAAATGTTTCATTTTTTTCACCCTGTAAAAAATAAATTTGAAAAGAAGCATATGAACATACACTCAAACAGCAAACGTATGTATGCTAAATGAGCTAATGTTTTCTTTGCTCATCCGGCAAATGAATGTTTGCCAAATTGGCTACTCTTGAACTTTGTACTACAGAATTTTCAGT
>LN483511.1:47075-73194 GCA_900002565.1 Culicoides sonorensis | reverse complement strand
CCGGATGAGCAATAGACATTCGCTCATTTGGCATACATACGTTTGCTTGTTCAGCGTACATACATTTGCTTGTACGGCATACGTACATTTGCTGTTTGAGTATATGTTTATATGCTTCTTTTGAAATTTATTATTTACAGGGCACTTTCAAATCTGATTAGACACTTTCTGAATTATTTCTTCGATTTTCGTAAATTTTGATTGACTTTTTCGTAGGTTTTTGCCAGGTTTCTGATCTAAAATTAACTTCGACAACTGCGTACTTTGGAACATTTAAAATTTTTAAAAACAACCTCCTCGTATTTATGTTTTCCTGGTACATTTGGCATAAAATAGTAATATAAAGAAATTTTTTATCAAAATCTGAAGCTCAGGAACAGGAAAACATAAACATGAGGAGGTTAATTTTTAAAAATTTTCAATGCAAAAATCAACCTCTTTATATTTATGTTTTCCTATTCATGAGCTTCAGATATTTGACCAAAATTTATTACTTTTTTGATTCAAAAGTACCAGGAGAACATAAACATGAGGAGGTTGATTTTTAAAAAACGTAAGTCTACAAAAACTAAACGAAATTTTGTGTAGACTTTCGTCAAGTTTTTGTAGACTTTCGTCAAGTTTTTTGTAGACTTTCGTCAAGTTTTTTGTAGACTTTCGTTCAGTTTTTGTAGACTTTCGTTCAGTTTATGTAGACTTTCGTCAAGTTTTTGTAGACTTTCGTTCAGTTTTTGTAGACTTTCGTCAAGTTTTTGTAGACTTTTATGAAATCAACCTCTTCATGTTTATGTTTTCCTGGTACTTTTGAATCAAAAAAGTAATAAATTTTGGTCAAATATCTGAAGCTCATGAACAGGAAAACATAAATATGAGGATGTTGTTTTTTGCATTGAAAATTTTTAAAAATTAACCTCCTCATGTTTATGTTTTCCTGTTCCTGAGCTTCAGATTTTGAAAAAAAATTTCTTCATGTTACTATTTTATGCCAAATGTACCAGGAAAACATAAATACGAGGAGGTTAATTTTTAAAAATTTTCAATGTTCGAAAATGGCACAGTTTTCGAAGTTAATGTTTAAAAAATGCGCAGTCGAATAAAAAACCACAAAAAGTAAAAACTTTCACCCTTAGCTTGAAATAAAACACAAGTATTTTAATATAACACAAACGCTTTATTTTTTATTATTAGAACTCATTTCAAAAGTGCCTTATTTGAAGCAAACATTTAAAAATTTCAATTTCTCAACTTCCAAAAAAACACATTATCATTGACAAATTCAAACATTAACCCTCTCTTTCCCACGAATAGATCCAGCAGGAATTTTTGATCAAACTTTATATTTTCTAGTAGATTTTGACCCCAAAATGAATAATCAATCAAAAAAATTTAGTTGTTAGAGTAAAAAATTTACAGGAGAAGCTTATAAAAACACGTATAACTCCTATAGAAATACGTACAGAATTTTCACTATAAAAATTGCTATAAAAAAAAATTTGGTTTTTCTGAAATTATTTTCATAATATCTTTGACCCCGTAAGAATTTTTTAAAATCTAGTACAGAAAATATCAAAGAAATCCTTCAAAGAGTCTGTTTATTCAAGAAAAAATTATCAAAAAGTGAAATATAAATATTAAAAATGCATTTAAAATCAATGTTCCCCCCAGGGGCTCGTGGGAAAGAGAGGGTTAAAATGAAATAGCGTTCAATTGCTTATAGTTGCGTTTTCTGTTTCAAATAAAATGACCGTTAAAACAATATCGCAACAGATTACTCCAAATAAACGATAATCAATTTAATTAAATCTTCAGTAAAATCAAAGTGAAGCCAACAAATAATTCAATAATTTAACTTTATAAATGAATAAAAAATATACACGATAATTACTCACCATAAATTCATTAAAACATTTTTATCCTCATTCCATTTAATTACGATTGTGGGGCAGAAAAAAAGACATGAAGCAGATCAAAAAAAAAATTGTATAAATTCAAATGAAAAACAATTAATTTATTACATTTCACAGATTTCTTTTTATTTATTCTTAATATTTTTTGTTTTCATTTACTTTTATCTTTGGTTGGTACTGCCTTTTATAATTTATTTTATTTTTTTTTGTATCTTAAATATTATTATTTTTTTTTTAATCTGATCTCATTTCAGTTAAATTTAATTATTATTTTTTTAATTTTTTATTACATAGTAACAAGTCAGAAAAAAATCTCTAATATTTTTTTTTCAAAACCGAAAACATTAGCAAAGCGATTATAATTCATTTTTTTTCTCTCTAAATTTTATTGAAAGATATGCCAAAGTGATGATTTCCAAAAAAATTACTGATAAAATGTGACATGTATTAAAAAAAATTGTATGTAATTTTTAATATTTTTTTCAAGTAATTTTATACATACAGGTCTCATCTAACATTTTATTCTATTAATAATTTGCTGAACTTCCAATTAAGCAGGTCTTTTTTTTGTGTATTTGTGTGTGTTTACGTGATTTAATGAATATGAATCCTTAATGAAATGTAAATTTAATTGGAACGTGTTAATTAATTTTTTGTTGTTTTTTTTTATTATTTTTATTTGCAGTGAACTTTTATGATGATGACGATGATGATGATGGTAAAATGCTCATTAATATTTTTGTGTGTGTGTGTGTGTGTTTAAAAAAAGCAGTATTTTTTCCAATAATTTGAAGTCAATTTCAATTAAAAATATGAATGATTGAATTGTTATGATGGTGATGTTTTTTTTGAGTGTAATTGAAAATTATAACAATACTAAAGTTACAATTCGGCTATTCCATCATTGTCCATACACTGTCTACGTCTTCGGTAGCGCATAATAATGGCAAATATCACGGCATTCACGATAAACAATGCGGCGATAATGATTGAAGGAATGATGATATCTGTGAAAAAAAATTAAAAATAATTGAGGTTTTATTACAAATTATCTGAGTGAAGTTACCATAAAGCATATCAGCCTCTTTTTCAGTCATTTTAGGTGATGTAGCTGTTCTTGCTTGATTATATCTTGATACCACTGTGTGATGGCCTTCTTCTGGTAATTCTTGTTCTATAAATAAAAAAAAAATAGAAAAATAATTCATTTAAAGCTTTGTTTATTCACACTTAATTCCGTTAATTCAGTTTCCATTAAAATAAAAAAAATAAATAACACCATAAGCTGCTCACTTTTTTTTTATCATTTTCCACATAAGTAACTCATATTGTTATAAATTTAATAAAAAAATAATTTATCTGAGTTTTATTTTTGTTTACATAAAATTTTCTAGGATTACAAGAACAATCAGAGCATCAAATATTTAAAATTCACTTCAAAATATAACCACTATGAAAATAAGCCAACCGCCTGTATATAAATTCATTTGAATTTCATGTAAAAAAATCTGAATTTCCATTTAAGGTTTGCAATGCAAAGTAAAAAACACAAAAAATGCATATAAAAGTTAAAATTAAAAAAGTTGACAACTCAATATTGAAAGTTCAAAAAATCGCATAACATTTAATTTGAAATTTAATTTCGGTTAAGGTTAAAAATGGTAAGGAAATATTTTAAGTACTTTTTTGTTGCATTTATTACACCCTACGACAAATAAAAAAAAGTTTTAGTACTCCAAGTTTGTTTTCATTTCCTAAAAGTAGAAAAAAAATGAAAAATTTTGGCGTTTACAGTTTTTTAAAATCACGTCAAAAAGTTGAGTTATGAATTTTTGAAATTTTCCATATAAATGACACATTTCGTCATCTCTCAGCACAGAGATTGAAAAACATACTCTTACTCATTTTGAGTTATCTCGAAAACTACATGAGCTACAGAGGAGATCAATAGATCGTTGGAAAGAAGACGAATAAAGCTAATTGAATTTAAAGTTTTGGATACTAGATCAGCCAAAAAATTGGGCTTTTAAGGCTCAGTTTTTTTCAAAGTTTTTTGCCAATTTTTTTAACTATTCAACTTATTTTAAGATTGAATGTTAAAATTAATATAACTATGTAATACTTTGTGTTTTCAAGTTATTTTGATATTGCTAGATGCAATTTTACTGTGGTAACAGGGGAAACCGTGCAGTAATTAGATCATGAATGTGCATTTTTCTACCAATATGACTCATATTACGCACATTTGATCACTTAATGTTTGTTTAAATACGTATACACAACTGATTTGTATACAGTTAATTCATTTACTTTGAACTTAAAGGTTATACAACAAATAACTAAAAAATTCAAAATGGATAAAAACATTGCTGATTGCAAAGCGCGTTTGTCACAACTTTGTTACGTCTGTGGTTTATTTACTCCAAAAAACCCCAAAGGAACTTATCAAAGACATTTTACAGATAAAGCTATCAGATGCTTCCAGACAAAATATGGGCGTTTTCCTATTCTATAACCTTACACACCTTCGACCATCTGCTGTACATGCTACAACATGTTATATTGTGGACAACTTTCTGACGAGAAAGGGCACATCAAGACTTTAAAAAAATTGAGCACCAATTCAATGGAAAAAGTATGGTCAATGGCTTAGAAATATATTGCAGATTATATTTAGTTAGAAAAACTGATCGAATAAACGATAGAAGAAAAACTTATGAAAAAACACAAGAATTTTATAAATGTAATAAAGAAAATGAGACTTAATAAAAGTAAGACAAAGAAAAACACACATTTTCTACAATAAAAAAGAGATTTCTAAAGAAAATATTTAAAGCCTTTAAAGCTCATTCTTAAATAGTAATTTATAATAAATATAAATTACATAGTTATATTAATTTTAACATTCTAACATAAAAAAATTGGCAAAAACTTTAAAAAAAACAAAGATTTTTTTTTTCTTGAGCCTTAAAAGTCCAATTTTTTTGATCTAGTATCTAAAACTATAATTTCAATTAGCTTTATTCGTCTTCTTTCCAACGATCTATTGATCTCCTTTGTAGCTCATGTAGTTTTCGAGATAACTCAAAATGAGTAAGAGCATGTTTTCCAATCTCTGTGCTGAGAGATGACGAAATTGGTCATTTATATGGAAAATTTCAAAAATTCATAACTCAACTTTTTGACGTGATTTTGAAAAACTGTAAACGCCAAAATTTTTCATTTTTTTTCTACTTTTAGGAAATGAAAACAAACTTGGAGTACTAAAACTTTTTTTTTATTTGTCGTAGGGTGTTATTAAAATTTTTTTAATTTTAAATTTAAAATTACGGTTTTCTTTTTTTTCATTTCATACTGTGTGTGTGTCTATGCATTTTTTTTTTGTATTAATCTTTATTTATCAGTGTGGTGCATTTCAGTAAAATAATAATTATTATTTTTTTTTTTATTTTTTATGTGATTATTTTTTTTTTTTAATTTGTATTCACACTTTATAAAAAATTTAGAAAATTTCATTATTTTCATTATTTTATGCAAACAAAGCAAGAGAAACAGAGTTAATTGTGATAAAAAAGTAAATATACACACCGTGAAATGGAGTTGAAGACAAACACACTGCTTGAGTTCTTTAATTTCAAGACACGTAGGGAATTTAACGCGTTTAAGCACATTCCGGACAATTTAGCGATTAAAAAATGTCGCTAATCATTTTAAAAATTGCCACTAATCATTTTAAAAATTGCCACTAATCATTTAAAAAATGTCGCTAATCAGTAAATAAAATTCGCTAATTACTAAAAAAATGTCGCAAATCATTAAAAACAGTGGGTTTTCATTATAACCGTTCACAAAGGGACATTTTTTATCTAACACCAAAGATTTTCACACAACATTTTACTTCAGTATAAAATCACAACAGCTCGTCTCTAGTTTTTCACTGTCATTCTGGTACTTTTTCATTGTATCATCAAGAATTCCTTTATCCTCCATATACTTTATTTCAAATTAAAATAATGATAAAAGGAGAAATGCAAGTAAAATATAAAATAAAAGAAAAATTAAACAAGATGTGAAATTTTCATAAAATAATTTATCTTTCTTCCTTATTTTCCTTGTGTGTGTGTCTCACAAAAACTTTAAATACAATTTTAATTTATTTTTCTATTCTTCTTTTTATTTTATTTTAAATTTAAATAAAATTCATATAAATTTCTTTATATATTATATCATAAAATCTCATCTATCATGCATCACATGTGAAATATCATCTTTGTCTCTCTTGTGTCATTTAAGCAGTTTGGCAGGTAAAACAATGTTTTGAATTTGAAAATAGAATTTGTTTTAAGCAAAGTTAAGTCTTTTGTTTTGTAAGCTTTTTCCGGTTCTGCCTTCTATCAAATTTTTCAGTCTCTCAAGTAAATGTGCTTTTAAAAATGAATGTTGTTGAAGATGCATGAGCTTTAAGTGCTTCATTTCGATTTCGTTAGAATTTTTTCATGTTCAGTTATTGCAAAAAATCATATATCAAGAAATGAATTTCAATTTTCAATAAATTACGCATTCTATTGAAAAATAAATTAAACATTACATTGATTGATATTACATTTTTCTGTTTTCCAATATATTTCAATCATGCAACTTTCTTGAGTATCAATTTCAAGAGACCATATGATAAATATCAATTTCATATTAAAATTCTCATAAAAATGTTAAATTTCAATCAAAAACACTTCAATTTTGGGACGATCTGTGGGATCTGAGGGACGATCTGTGGTTAGTCGTTCTCATAGGTTCTGAGTGCGATCCTAAAACCTCCAAAATTTTCATTGGTGACCCCGCCCAATTCAAAGATGCAATCACCCTTCACTTAATTTAATCTTAATGCAGTTCCAAACTAATTGAGATCAGATAAAATTTGTATCTTAATTGAAATACCAATTCATTGCATTTAAATAAGCATGAAATCGGTTTTATCTGTCCAAAAGTAGTTTTCAGATAACGTTTATGAGCAGCACTGTCTTAAATACAAAGCACAATTCAAATTTCTCTAAACATCAATTTGATAACATTAAATTGGTTTTGTGGTTTAATCATTTGATTAAGACATTTCAGATAAATTTCAAAACCGAATTCAATAAACTTCGATAAAATTTAATCAATTTATAAGACATAAGTTTCAATGAGACATTTAATTTACAAAAGAATTCAGTAATAAATGAAACTTTTCCATTTAAGTCATAAATTGAAAGAAAACAACAAGTTTATTGCTTTCAAAAATAATTATGAAATGAAAAATGAAAGCAATTATATTTATTATAAATACTGTGATAAGAATTTTCTCTTTTAATTTATTAATAACTTAACAAACAATCTAAATTTTCAATTGAATTTTATTATTATTAGAAATTCTTGTGTTACCACCACCCGTCCGATGATCAATTGCGACGATGAAATGAAGTAAAAATAAAATGAAGTTTAGCAGAAAAATTTTTAATGTAATTTGTTGTTTGTTCTATGTTTTTAATAATAAGTACAATATAATTGAAATTGAATGGTAGGACGACCAGATGATCAAAGACGAGAGTTATTTTTAAATTTCAAGTAAAAATGAGTTAAAGTTTGATTATGAAAAAAGGGGTTTTAATTTAAGTCATGTGATTTAAATTCAATTTTATAAATATGTTATTTTTTTTATACTTCAGTGAAAAGTGTTTAAGGCTAATCCCCTTAATTTGTCTGTACCAAAATGTATATGGCAAAACTTTTATCACAAAATCAATATGAGTGAAATTCGTTTCCAATCAACAACTTGAAAAATATTATTAATTCTTATGGATTTATTATTAGAAACGAGTAATCAATCCAATAAAGTTCAAAGATGATAATTAAAATTTATTGACGAAATATAATTTATTTAATATCTGTTAGTTTTCAGGAAAAAAAAATTAGTGTGAAGACATTTGAAGCTATTTATAGTACAAATTTAATGTTTATAAGACCCAGTGCACAATTTATACCTAAATTTCATATACAAATTAAAATATTCCATAAAAAATTATTATTAAATGAGATCGATCCAGTTTTATTTGCAGAGTGATAGATCTTAACCAGATGCGTAGTGAGGGGGAAGCATCATGAGAAAAAATCCCAGTCATCAAAAATGTAGCAAATGTGGATTGGGTACAAATTTTTGATTACTTTCAAATAGATTCGTCTGCTTGTGGAAAAAGTATCCTGATAACGACGTTCCAGAGGAGACTTGGTAAGTTATAATGGAAGAAAATAATTTGTCTAAGAGAAGGAGGAAATGGTAACACTTTTCCAGTGCCAAGAACACCCACGTTACAGTCCCAGCTAACAAACGCCATTAACTGAAATTCATTCACAAAATTTACACATCAAAAAAGGAATAAAAATAAGGAATTAGCATTTCATCGCTAAATGGATTACATTTTGTCGTCATTTCGCATGTTTCACAACAATTTTATTTGTTGAACTTTTTAACATACTTTTTTTATACGTGTGTGTATCAGTACAAATATGTTAATTGCTTAGATGTTTGTGTCATATGTCACTTTATAAAAAAAGCTTAATTTCTTTCGAATAAACAACATTTTAAAAGGCAGTACGCGATGAATTATGTATTTTTATTAGGAAGCAGAAGCAAATAAAAATAAAAAGGACTAATTCGAGGATTATCATTAACAAAATGTAACGCAATTATAAAATAATAAGCTGTGATACTGTTAAAATGGAGCAAAATAAGTGACATATTTTAAATTATGGGGGGCATATGTGAGCAAATATCGTTAAGTGAAGTACTTTTGACAAGGGATTTGCACAAATCAAATATTGATGGCCTCGCGGAATAAAAATTGCGACAAAATGTTTATGACAAATAAATTTCCTTTTAAATTTATGATTTTATGAGGAATATTTTGCAAGATTTATGAATTTTATATGATCGAAGTTATTTTAAAGTGAATATTGATCAAGAAATTTCATTAATTTTCATGCTAAAATAAATATCAAAATGAAAGATCAATTATTAAAATTTCTATTAAATTTATATACTATAAGTTAAAAATTTTCCGTAAAACAACTAAAATCACTCGCAAACACCCTGCAAATGCCTTATGGACCTAATGTCGAAAAAAGGGATGAGCAATGGGGTCTTAGGTCTGTCTTCAACTTGCAGTGTATACTTAAAAAGTAACCATTAAAATTCTCTTCAATTACAACAAACTTATATTTCTATATGAACTGATGACATGCCAAAGAATACACAAAACTATTTTTGATTATGGTCAGAGAGTTTGACAACAAAGCAACAAAATACCGACAAAACAATAGGAAATATAATCTACAACTTTTCTCTGTTAACACACACACACACACACACACAAAACAGTTTCACATTTAAGAGGAACTTCCTTTTTGTCTTTAAAACTATTTCAATTACGAAAAATTATTTGTAGTCACATCTTTTTGAGGGTGTTCAAAACCCAGAGAAACCTTACATTTGTATTGAAACAAAGGAAAAATTTATTTGTGACCACTCATGACTTCACAAAACATCTCCATTTATTTTCCATGTCTAACAGATTGAAATCAATAAAGAATTTTAATAGTTAACAAAGGAAAAATAGTAATAAATGTGTTACAAATGTAAATAAATTGTAAATCAGCCACACAAAAATATTTGGCAGAAATATGAAATGGAAATGATTAGAATAAATGTAAACAAAAGGAAAACAACAGAAGAGTGGTAGAAGATAAATACGATTTTATTTAAACTTTTACCACACTGAATCATATTGATTTGAAATGTGAAGAGAACATCAAATTTTGTATTGAGTTTGACAACAGGAACAATAAGAAGATTTTTAAAGGATACGTGTATGTCTGTGTGTGTGTGTGTGTGTGTGTGTTTCATGTAATTTCTGGGTAATTTCCTTAATTTAAATTGGAAAGGAAAAGGATTTTGAATGGAAATTTACATTTAAATTTTGGTGCTTCATTACATTATTTCTGGTTTTTGTGGTTGATTCACAAGAAAATGATTCCAATTGATTTGATAAAATTAAAAAAATGTGAACTGGGTCGAATTTCACCTTGAATTACAATTCAAATTTATTGGGCGTAAAAAAATCAAGTTAAATAAAATAAAAACTACACGAGTAAAAAAAAATCAACAAAATATCACTAAAAATTCACTAATCCCTAAGTAAAACTTTTGCAATGTATCTCATTCTTTTGTTCTTCTAAATCATCTTAACCGTAACTTTCTCCATCATGATTCATCATTTTTTTTTATTTTATCTCTTTTTTTTATATATCATCTTAAATTGAAACACTTTACTATTTCTCCATTAAAATTTATATGATAATTTTTTTTATTATACGACGTCATAAAATATTTAACGAGCATCTCTTTCATAATAAAATGAAAAAAAATCAACAAACAATCCATTTAATTTTGAAAACAACAAAATCCCTAAATGGGTGAAGAAACAAAAAAAAATAAAATGAAAATGCATTTCACCTCTTAAATGACAAAGAAAAATATTTGGAATATAATGAAAGCACCTCATTATCTCATTTAATTTAATAAAATGAAGAATTTTTTATACTTTTTTATTATTGTATTCATTAAAAAATAACACACTGTATATTTAGATTTTAAGGGTAATTTTTTTTTGTTATTTGAGTATTTGTGATGAAATTTTTGTTGAAAATTGTGTCCTTTTATTTCCATTTTTATTTGTTTTTTGAAATACGAATGAAAAAGTAGAAAACTTTGTTAAAAGGATGATTTTTAAGAGTGAATTTCAATGATTTAGGTTATTTTGTAATTTTGAATGCAGTTTGAATTTAAATAAAAGGCAAAAAATAAAAAAAAAATGTGAAAAAAATGCTTAAAAAATGGTATGACTTAAGTTCAAAACCATCGAACAAGCTAAAATTTATTAGCATGAAGCTCAAAATCATCGAACGAGTCTCAAATTTCTCGACAAACTCTGAATGTAATTAAACAAGCATTAAAATTCATCAAACGAGTCTTAAATTCACCGAACGAGCCTCAAATTCATCGAACAAGTCTCAAATTTGCAGAAAGAGTCTTAAATTCATGGAACGAGTCTCGAATTCACCGAACGAGATTCAAATTCACCGAACGAGTCTCAAATTCATCGAACGAGCTTCAAACTCGAACAAGTCTCAAATTTACCGAACGAGCTTCAAATTCATCGAACGAGTCATAAATTCATTGAACGAGTCTCAAATTCACCGAACGAGTCTTAAATTTATCGAACGAGTCTCAAATTCATTGTACGAGCCTCAATTTCATTGAACGAGCTTAAAATTGATCGAATTTTACTCAAACGTCCTCACAAAAGTAAATTTTCCTTGAAATGCATAGCAAATTAAAACCTAATAGAAAGATAAGCTCTTTAAAATAATATTTAATCATCTTTATTCCATGATCTATATTTGTCATCATCATCTATGTCAACATCATTAGTATCATTGCACTACTAAAAGACTTTTGAACGAAATATGGTAAGCTCTTCTCAACTAATAAAAATTCTGTTTTTTACTTATGACTACGGTTTAGAAAATTCCATTCTCCGTTTTAATTTTTTCTGTACACATTTTATTGAATTTTCAATCATCTTTTATTTTAACCTCAAATCTGTATCCGTTCACTTCCTATCCCACTATTAATTGTTTAAAAATGTATTTATTTTTTGTAAAATTATATAAACGTAAAATTTAATTTGTTTTGAGTTTTTACAAAATAAAACAATTTCTAAAGTTACATTTACTTGCATTTCAGACACAAAACACAACACAATGACGATAGTTCATTTTCAGGTTTTTGAAAATAAAATAAAAACTTTTTTAATATAGTTACACTTTGTTTACTCCATCTGATCCAATGTTTGTTGATATTATTATTTGTTTTGTTTTTGCTACTTTGAAAATTGTTTTTAAATAAAATAAATTAAAAGTCCTTTAACCGGAATTAGATTTTGAGATCTAAAACAAAATTTAATTTAAAAAAATAATTAAAGCAGTGATTTTGGTAGCACAATGGAACCTTTTTTTAAATGGAAATTCGAGACACACATAAAAGTATTAAAGTATCATAATCATAATAAGATTAGAAGGCTTAATTTTAGCACTTAAAAGTCTTAAAACCAAAAAAATTATTATTTTCTTTTCATATTTTGGTCTAAGTAACTTATATTTACTAATAACAGTAAATGAGGTGAATTAATCTACTTTGAAAAACTATTTTTCTTCTCATGACTGAAAAGTTCAACTTTTCTTTTACGTTTTCCATCATCATCATCATCATGATCATTAACGATATTATTAATTCTCTTTCAAAAAAAGTAAAAAAAAACAAAGCAAAAGTATAAAAAATATTGAAAGGAAAGTTTTAATCTGGTTATCTCCTTAATTTAATTCAATTTTGTTATTAGAAAAGAGCATACAAACACTATAACTTTCTTCTGCTGTTAATATAATATTATTTTTTATGTCACATTTAACGTGTTATATACGTTTGAGGAGCAGTAACAAATTATGGTGTCGATGGTGATGATGATGAAAAGTTTTGAGAGAAAAATAATGAGAAAAAGAGGAGAAAAAAACAGAAACATATTTTAACTTATAAATTAATTCGTGTTTTTTTTCTTTTAAGAACAAAATTTGTGCACGAGATACTTTTTAACGTAGTTCAAGACTTCCAGACTCATTAACTAGGTTATTAAATTATTGGAAGGAGAGACTAAGTGAATATTTTTTTACAATTTCATTGATTTGAATCAGAAGTTTACAAAATAAGTCCCTCAGTTTTTTTGTCAACGAAATTTTTTGGAATCAATTTGAGCAACTGAATTAAGTTCACTTAGGGAGCTCGTTGACCGAGTTGGTTAAGTGGCTGGTATGATTGGTCATACGACGGGAGTTCGAATTCAGTCTCAGTCATGAAAATTAATTTGTGTTTTTCGAGTTCCAAATTTGCTCAAGTTTTACTTAGAATACATAAAAATCCTCCTGGGATTTTTAGGGGCGCTGAGTGAAACCTGAGGGTGACTGGATCGGATGACAGTATCGGATGACAGTATAAATTGTAGGTCCCACGTGGTTAGACCTATATAAAAGGACCTTACAATGGAAGTCTCGGCTGAAGTAGTATGAACACAATAGGACCATTGGGTCCGCGGTGGAGCTAGTTCATATCTGATCTAAGCTCACTGAATATCAATTTCAGATTCGAAGTTTTCAGGAGACTAATCAAGCCTGTATTCAGGCCATTAATTGAGCCCAATTTTCATACTCGTTACCATCAAAGGAGCTCTCAACAAGAGGAGACTGTTGCACATCTGCTTTGTGTATGTCCCAAGCTTACCAAATTGCGTGGTATCACACTGAGTGAAGTCTTCCCCAGTATTCATTCCATCCTAAAAGTGAAGGTGTCAGCCCTGCTTAGCTTTCTGAGAAGGTGTGGTAACTTTCCTGAACTGAACTAGGTCTAGTGGACTTCTTTATTTAGTTGTTTCTCTAGATTTAGATTTGGTTCCTTCTTCTTCAGATATGATGTTAAATGGGTATGCACAATGGACCCGTCTGTAGGTCTGAGTGCTGGTTCTTTTCTGTGGAGATCGCCCTTGAAATCTGATACTATCAGAGGGCATCCCAAGCAGTCACCACCTTTATCTAGCCTTTAACTCAAATTGAGTAACCCAAAAAAAACATCTGACTTCGTAACGTTTCATGGCCGAACTAAGAATCGAACTGCTAACCTTAAAATTGATAGTCCAATGCTCTGAAAACGCATAACCTTACAAAAGCCAGTGTCATTTAAAATTAAAATCATAAATTTCTTTTAAGAGTTATCTGTATGTGTGAACAGCGCCATATGCTTAAAATGTTCTAATTTTTTTTTTCTTCCAAAAACTTGTTAACTTAAAATCAACATGAATCTGATTTGAAAGACACACACACACACACTTAAATTGGAACAAAAGCAAACCATTGTCTCAGTCTTATTCTAATCGGCTAAAAATATATAACAATTTTTTTGTACAAGAAATAATTAATGAGATCATTTGTCGTCTGTTTTCATTTCATATGAACTTTTGTTCTCAAAAAAAAGAGAAAAAAAAACTTTATTATCAAAAAATTAATCTTTTTACTTCTGTTATAAAATAATCAGTGAAATTTCGTCTTGTAAAATATCTCATTTTCTTTTTCATGGTTAAAATATTTTCCGAAGCATTTTAGCAAATTTTACTTTTGATCTAAAAAAAGGACGAAATGTACAAAGAACGTCTGTTTAGAAATGTCACCCTTATTTTTTTTTTTTATAATAACCTTATTTAATTTATTAAAATAGAAATACATTTTCAAAGTGTCTCTTAGTAGATAATTACATAAAAGTGAATTAATAAAATATTTTTACCTGACAAATTAGATATTTTGAGAAAAGAGGTACAAAAATATCAATTTATACCTTTAAATTTAGAGTAGTAGAAGGAGTAATGTTTGCTTTCATCATTAATTTGATAACTTTTATTAATTTTAACGCACATTTTTTCATTTACTCAAAAACATGAATGGACTTGAAAGAAATTTTCACGATTACGTTGCATGAGATTTTGACATTTAAGTGATCCGTGACACCGTTAAAACATCTGGCAGTTACTTGGCATTTTTTTCGCAATTTTCATTACTTAACGACCTTTGATAAACTTTTTGTTTTAAACGGATGACCCTTCAATGTCACTTTCTTAATTATTTTAATGATATCTTAATCAATTTATGATTTTTGTTATCTTTTTAATTAAATTTCATAAATTTATGATAATTTTTTTTCAAAGTATCGTTAAAAATTTGAATCGCAAAATGTCCACTAAAAATTTCCACTTTAAATGTATGACTTAACAATAAAATTTTTAACATTCTCTGTTCCTTTAATTTAATTTTATTATTTAATATTATTTAATACAAGCATTTTTTTCAAGAAAAAAATATAAAAATCATGTTTCTTATCAAATTTTTTTTATCATCACCGCAAAAACAATCATAAAACATGGTTTTTCATGTTTTCGGAGTACTCTGAAAATTTTTCGTCTTAAAATAATTGAAATGAGATGAAATCACAAATTTACCTCAGGCAATTTTCTTTTTTTTTCTTCTCTTTTTTTTATTTTAATTTAAGAAAAATAGAGAAAAATTCTTCTAACAACGCGAAAAAAGAAGTGATTTGTTAAACAATAAATAATGGAATCAGGTCAATGAATATGGAAAGACATTCATTTTAAATTAAATTTTGTTTCATTTTGAGTTAGTGATGATAATTTTATTTGATAAGGAAAATTTGCTTTTTTTCTAGGAATTTTGAGAATGCAAATGTTACGGTTTTTATAAAAGAATAAATATGCGTTTGAATTAGTATTTCATGTTTAGAGGATTTTTTAAAAGTTTTTGTAGAATAGTTTTTCAATCATAGAAACAAAAAAGTTGAAATAATAAAGTTTTCTATTAAATTAAAGTCTGAGTAAGTGAACGCAGTACTCACAACAGAAAGCTAAGCAGACAGACACCTTCACTTTTATGATGGAATCAATACTGGGGAAGTTCTGACTCAGCATCTCTGCTTGAAAGATTGTCGCAATTCGATCTAAATATACACTCGAGGAAAGGCCAAAGTCCTCGGAGTAGAAAGCTGCAAAAGAAGCAGGCCTTTCAGTCTGCAGCTAAGGCTGGTGGTATAACGCCAAAACAATTGGAGTTAAAATCATACACACAGTTGAGCGCAAAAGTCTTTCACTATAAAACCGCTATTCCTTCTAAAAAATAGAGCTCGAAAGTTAAAACGGTCAGGCCCAATCATACTCCAGCTGAGCCCTGAAGCGATCTCTCTCTACCAACGAACACTGGTTTCATGAAGTCCTCGAGAAACTCACGCTGAAGTCCGAATTGGTTAAGGGGTTATTTCTGTTCGCAATGAATAATTTGAAGATTTTTACATCTCTAACAATGTCCTGAAACCAAAGTATATGACGAATATTTGCCACACTGTAAAATAACATTTAACAATCAAATACCTTTCTTCCGTTACTCTTTCCTTTACTCGTTGAATAAAAAAAACAAAGGTTGAATAAAAAAAATTAAAGGAATTTAATCAATTATTCTCATACTGTTCGACCGGACTAGGTCATGTACGGACTTTAATCAAGTCAATGTTTTGTTAACAGCACATGGCACGTCTAAATCTCATACTGTACAAAAAAAATAAAGTATATTCACCTTCGATGTGTCTTCGATGGTAAATTTAATGTCAATTGTTATGTTTTAAGAAATTTCATTTCCTTTTTTATTATTATTATTTTTTTTACCTTTTTGTTTTTTTTTTTTGCTTTCCCAGTATTGGTGTATTGTGATCAGAAATAAGTAGTAAAATAAATATGAAAGGAAAAAAAATATTATCGGACACGTACTTGAACACAAACATACATGCATAAAATAACAAGATAAAAAATAAGAAGGAAACAAAAAAAAACATATATCTAAGCTGTTAACAGACCTTTTGTTTACCTGAGACTGAGTGCGTTTCGAATAAGTTAAAATGAAAGTACTAAGACAATGAGGCAAGAGAAAAATTGCCATAATAGATTTTTAAGCTCAAATAAATGTCTGTTGATTGTGGGTGAATGATTACAAATACGAATAAATACACAATCATTTATCGAGTGAACAATTTTATGTTTGTATGTGTGTGTGTTTGATATTTTTCTATTAAATTGAGAAAACAAGGAAAAAATTAATGTGTTTTATGTTCTGTGCGTCTCTCAAATAAATATTTATGGTTTTGAATTTCAAGATAAAATGTTGCCTTTTTAAATAAAAATGTAAAGGCGTGTAAATATATCTTCATTATAAGTGGAGACGCCTAGTTAAGATAGTTTTTGTGTCTCATCTTATTATTTTTTTAATTCATAACATAATTACGACTTTGTGTCATAACAACCAGGTTAGGAGGAAAAGTATCAAATTCTAGGTAAAATGCGTATTGAGAAAACATTCATTAGCGAACTTCCTCAAGGTGATGTTTCATAACAAAAACTAAAATTATATCATGTTACATATGGAAATTTCAGTTTTCGAATTGATTTGCAGAATAGTAAAAGGATAAAGTCAAAAATATTCACCACAAATTTCGATACGTAAAATTTTGATTTTACAAAACTCGTTTCAGGTAATGTAAAATATCAAATATCTCTTTGAATGAGTACTTTTCATGTTTTATTTTTATTTAAAAGGCAATTTTTAAGGCCTTTACTCGTCTTTTTTTGTGTACATGATAAATAAGACATTTAAACTCGAATTACATTTAAAGTAAAATATTTTAAGCGCATTTCTGTCGATTTGGAATAAAATGCGAGTGTTGTACGAGGCATGAAATTACTTATCATTAAAAAAGTGACGAATGACGAAAAAAAATCGCTTTCATGAAAATAGACAATGAATGTCGCCCATGACGAATAAGTTGTTCTTGAAGATAAGTCGAAATCATCAAAAAATATCACAGTGGCCCAACTTTTCTCAAAATGGTGAATTCTATCTATAGAAGTGTGCTCGTGTATATCATTCACGATCACGTCCTACATTTTTTTCTGTTTGGGGATAAAATCGATTTTGTTAAATTTATTCCAAGAATAGAATCAGATTGGTTTATTGATGTACGTTTATAGAATTTAAAAATGTTTTCACGTGTTTAACAAGAAATTTTTTGTCTATTTATGTCTCAAGCCATTTAAAATTATCGTCCAAGCCCTAATAGAGCTTGAATCTGCAATCACAGGTCTGATAAATCTAAGAAATCGTGACAGCGTCCTTTTCATCATCAAAGTGACTCATCATGACGAGAAATCCTTCTCAATTTAACACAACTTGAACTTTCAAAAACATAATCGCATCATTTTTCATGTTTTTTTTCTTCCCAGTTCATCGTCAATTTTATTATTCTTATCATCAGTATTCTTTTAACACATCATCATCTGATCATCATTTTCGTACTTCTCAAACGATTATTATTATTATTATTACTATTGATTTAAATGTGTTCAATGAAATACAAAAAAAAATAATACAACTTAATACAAAAATCTGATATCATCATCAAAACATATCACAACAACAAAAAAGACGAGAAAAACAAAAATAAAAAAAATAGCAGAAATAAAATACTTTTATATTATGCTAATCATGAAAACAATTTCCGATACAAATCCAGCAGATTTTTTTCATATTATTGTTTCATGTTTTTTTTTTATATTTAGTTCTTGTTTTGGATTTTGATGATTAACAGAAACTCTATCGCTGATTTTTTTTGTGTCTGTTTTTGTTTTGAATGAAAATGAAGAAAAAAGTGATAATAATGATGATAAAAATAAAACAGAAATTCAAGGCATAGAAAAAAAGGTAGTCGATGAATAAAAAAGGCATTCAATTCACTTCAAAGCACGTCTTATTCCGAAGTGAGTTTAGGTACCATAAGGTTTCCATCGCCGTCTCAGTGAGTCTTATTGTGATCACCTCAATACAAATTGAGAAATAAACCGACCTTGAAATCTCCTTAAAAGAGCATTTCCATGAGAATATCCCACAAATAACAATCACAGTTCCCAAAATAGCACAAATAATTTGAATTTCACGTCGTATAAAGACAAAATAAAAATAAAATGAAAAAAGGTTATGGAATTTTCATTTTTGCTTTGTAATTCTTTGATTGTTTTTGTACCTATTTGAATTTGTAAATAAAATTATGCATAAATGGAAATCTAAAAAAAATGTGTTACAGATGTAAATTTATTTGAATTGATTGATTGTTCTGTGATTATGGGGGATGATGGTTATGAACCAATTTTTCCTCTTTTTTTTATAAATTGAACACAAATGAAATTTTAACCAAAATCGCGTCCAGTAAACATGATATGTTTTTCCTAAACCAAAACAATAGGAAAAAAACCCAGCAGGCAAATCAACAATTCAGCGACCAAAAAATAAACAATTACATTTATTGACAATTCAATTGAATGTGATTTTTTTTTCTCCTCATTCGTTATACATAAAATTTGTTTTCCCTGACGTGTGTTTTTTCACTGATTTGATTATTTTTTCATGCTGTGAGTCCACTGGATCAAAATAAATAAACAAACAAACACACACACACATGTAATGTAATATCCGATATCGATGATGATGATGTTTCCTTTCCAAAAATACCGCAACCAATTTCACGTAAATGCGAGGTTATCTCAGAAAAAAATCAATTAATATTATGTGTCACGTAAAAATTACCTGTGTCCTTCTAAAAAAAAAATTACAAATAAAAACAAATAAACATTCGTATCCGGTAACTTAATCAAGATATGGAGAAAAAAAATTAGATGATGGTTTTTGTGACAAGAAAAATTTATCTCATTTAAATTATAATGCTAATCCTGTTATTGCTACTCAAATTCATTCAATTTACGGATTTTGTGTCATCTGAATTTAAGTGAACGTGGACAATGAAATCCTTGTTTTGCGAGTTGGATTTGAAATATTCTGCTGAATACTTCGCGGATTCTGATTTTATTTGAATACGATTTTTGGGTATTCGCAGAAAATCACACTACTGAATATAAGACACTCAATTTTTTTACTATATTTGACACAGTTTAAAATTTTCTATATCAATTTTTTGTGGATCTCAAATTAAAACATCATGCCTGAGAGCAAATAAATTGTAACGAGTAATTTTAATTGAATAAATTTTGGTTTTTTTTATAAAAAAATAATAAACTTTTAAATTAAATCACAGTTACAAAATCAGATCTGACCAGAATGCATTCATGTTCCATTTTAACCAGGAACGGACTTAGACATTTTCTTTAAGGGGAAAAGAAGGCAAATATATAATTAAAAAGGAAATTTCCACGAACAATAAGATTCATTCACACAAATATTAAAATATTATGAAAACCCCTTCCCTGGCGTCCAAACGCGCCCCCCCACGTAAATTCGTCCCTGTCTTTACGATAACAATTTTAAATTTTCATTTAGTTTCGTTTCCTTTAATCAATTCTGAGAAAATTTTCTTTTGGTTACACATTTATGTGCATGCCTTTGATTGTGTGTATGTGTGTGTGAAAACCAAATTTTCATGGGAAGAAAAATAAATTTCTTTGTGACCAAAAATAGCATAAAAAGGAAAAGAAATATCAAAAGAAAAATAAAGCACTTTAGAATGATTTTTCTTCAAAAACCACATAAAATACAAACACACACACAATCACACAAAACGAATTGAATCGGAAATTGCAATAAAAAATTATTCTTTTTGATCACCTTTTTCTTTATTTATACATAACCTTTAACTACCTTCTGAATGTTTATTTAAAATATTTACTGCTTATCCATCGAAAAAAATGGTGCAAGAATATAAAATTTTCACACACAAAAAAGTAAATTGTTAAAATGTGAATGCATCGATATTGTGTACGTGTGGTTTTTCAGAAGCGCAATGAACTGTAAGAATAGACAAGAAACACACACACGCAAATTATAATAAAAGGTGAAGGAAAAAACGTAAAAACCTGATTCATTGGGAAAAAAGAGTGTTTTCTCATATACAAACAGGCAAACATGCACACACACACACACAGACACACAAAACATACAAAATTTAAATTGATTTTCATTTTCACATCTTTATCTCTTCTGGTAATAAAAACTTTTGTATGTCTTTGCATTCAGCTATTTTTTTTGAGTATCTTCTTCTCTTGAACTAGGTATCTTTTGTACTGCTGTTTTTTTATGTGTCTGTCTTGATTTTGTTTTGAATATTATGTTTAAGTAAAAGACAGACAGGCACTTTTCAAATTTTAGACAAATAAAAATATAAGAGAAAATGAGTGGGTAAAGGAAAGTGTAGGAAATGCCAAAAGTATATAAATTGCAGGATATCTATTTATGTTATTTTTTTATAACCCTTTGCTACCCAAAATAGGAGTAAAAATTTCACATTGAGACAAAAATTTCGCAATTTTCAGTAAAAATCTTAACCGTTGCAAGGTAAGTCTGAAACTTTTTTTGATTTTCTTTTTGAAACTTAAATTCAAGTAAAAGTTTCGTACGGGGTGCGTCAAATTTGCATATAACTCCTATAGAAAATCATACAGATTTTTGTACCAGTTGACTAAAGTTTAGTATTTTTTTTTAAATTTTGTATAAAATTTCTTATCAATTTTCATTCAAAATTTAAAATATTGTTTGCCTTTTATTTTAATTTAATATCATAGGAAATTCCAGTTAAATGTCCCAAAAAAAACAAATAGGACGCAAAGGGTTAAAACAATTGTTTTTTTCTTTTGTTTTAATTTTCAGATAAAACCATCGCAGATGAAATCTTGATTATTATTTATTCAGCTACCACATAGAAATGAGTTTAATGCATTTCCACTATTTCTTTTTTTAAATTAAATGAAAAAAACAATTTTAACTGCAAATAATATTGCCTCTGGTCCAATTCAAATAAACATTACAGAAAATTTACAATTTTGTTTGAATAAACATGAACAAATGATTTTCCGAATTGAGCGTTAAATCAATATTTTTGTATTGACATTACATGGATTTCCAATTGTTTTTTGAACCGAAAATTTTCTGTGGTTATTTTTTCACATATCACATTTAAGTGGAAATTCAATATTTGGTATCATATCAGATTTTTCTGGTTAATTTTATTTTAAAACCACTGTTCAATCAATAATTCGTGATTGATTTTCACCGTTACATGGAAAATGTTGTGTGTTATTATTTTTGACAAAAAAAAATAAACACAATGAAAACACACAGCAATATGCAATTAAGTAACATAAAATGAAAAATAACACATACTTTTACCCCAAAAATATTCACCACAATCTCAAAATTCTGGCATGATGTTGGCATTTAATTAATATAAAATATTATATTAAACAAACTCATAACATACAAAATCTCGTCGCTCATACAATTCACCAAAAAAAAATAATAAAATAAAATGAGAGAAGTTATAAGTATAATAATAATATAATATTAATATTATGATAAATTTTGTATAATAATAATAATTTTGCCAGAGAAATTATATGATGATGAGGAACGCGTTGGAAATTTATTTGCGGTGTCTTTTCTCTTAAGTATACACACGCACAAACCTATTAACACAGATATTTTGTCATGTCGTCGTTTCTGTTGATATTTTAAAATTATTATTATGATTAAGCCATATGCTGACATCTCTTTCAATGTGGATCTGTACGGTGCAACAAATATAAGAGTAGTTGTGTGTGGAATTATTGTTCAAACACAAAAAACAGTCACATCATCACATCTTTTAAAGTCAATATGGGAATTTTTTAACAAGAGATGGGAAGTTATGGTTTTCATTCTTAATTTTAATCTCATTTTATTACTTACTAATATTTCTTTGTATATTTAGAGGAATAATATCAAAATTTGTCAACTCACCTGGAAAGAGAAAAAAACATGAAAGTTAATTAATTAAAGGTTAAAGACATTAAAGGTAAGTATTTATAATTTCAAATATTTTGGTTTATAAAAACGATAATCAAAGGCTTCAATAACTCAAGTTCGACCAATGAAGGCTATTAAAGAAAATAAACTAAAATTTACACGCAAATGAAAGCTTCATTCAGAAAAATTTGACTTGACAGCTGTCAAAAAAAATTGAACTTGACAGCCGTAAAAAAGTTTAACTTGACAGCTATCGAAAAAGTTAAACTTAACAGCTGTCAAAAAAAATTCAACTTGACGGCCGTAAAAAACGTTTAAGTCGACAGCTGTCAAAATAATTTAACTTAACAGCTGTCAAAAAAATTGAACTTGACATCTGGACTTCCACAGTTACTTCAAAAGGTTCAAAAGTTCAAGGATGGCGAGTAAATTTCAGCAATTTTGGGCTCAAAATACTCTGTCAGAGTTAACTCCTGCAAGTTAAAAACTTAGCTCCTGAAATTCAGGAGTTTACTTCTGACAGAGTGGCTATTGCCGTCGACGGATGGTCAATGAGAATGGGTCTAATCATATAAAACTTAAATTGATACGCGATCAAAATCCCGGTTAATGGGCAATTAAAATTTTACAGTAAAATTTCAATTTAAATCTTGCATTTCCCATCCCTTATTATTATTTATTTTAAACTCATCTTTCGTCATACACAAAAACAATTTTATCGCCTATTAATAATGAATTATATAATAATCATAATAATAACACAACAACAACAACAATACAATATAATTATATTATATTACATTTCGCAAAAATTTCGTCTACTTAACATTTAAAATGTATCTAAATAAATAAATAATTTAACGCCAAATTATTCTCATAGCGTCTCTGGTTTATGTTGATTTTTTTTTATTATCATCATGGAATTGGAATTATTCACGAGATTAGTTTTTTTTTTACTCTTCAAAGTTGATATTAAGCACACATGACACATTTGATGGAAAATTCATAATTGGAATCGTATAAATTATTATTATTATCGAAATTTATTTTGACACAAATCTAATTATTAACATTTAAATTTTGTGTTGTGTGTTGAAAAATTCTGATAATATTGAGAGTAAATTTAACGATCAAATTCAGTTGGCAGATAAATTTAACTAATAAAATAAAATTATATAAAAAAAAATTAAATTAGGAAATGGCAATTTATGGGTCGTGTTCAATTGAATGGGAAAAGTCAATTTTTAGCCGGAATCTTATATCACAGATTTTCAAAGAAGAATTTTTCTTCAATTCAATAAAATACAACACAATTTAATATTTAATTAAGTTTGGCGTTCCTCTAAATTTAGAATTTCATCGATTGAGTATTCAATATTTATTATTAAAATTTTGTCTGCGGTTTTGGATTTTCTGAAGAATTGGTAATTTAATTTAAGATTATTTAATGTAACGATTATTATTATTATTATTATTTCGTTAAGTAGAGCAGGAAACTCAAATTTGAACGTCAATGAATAAATTAAAAATATTAACTTTGAGTGTTTTTTTGAGAATAAGATGATTGAAAATTTAAATCTCGTATGAATTATTCCTTGTTCTAAAATTTTTCTTCTTATTTTTCTTACATTATAACAAAGTTGTTTTGTTTAATTGCCAAAAGTGGTTCATCTCACATTTCACCATCAGACGCCCAAACTTCAAGTAATTTTACATGTGAAATTTTGTAAAACTCCTTGTGTGTAAGTGAAATTCTAACTTCATTCTGTTTTTATGAGTTGTGTTGTAAATTTACAATATAAAAAAATAAAAGTGTGAAACATAACTCTTCCTTCAACTTTTCTTTATTAATCTCACTGTGCAACAAATGAAAAAAAAATTAACCTTCATTTTTGGATTCATAATTCAAAATTTTAAAGACCTGCATGACTTTAGAGCAGTTTCAGTGTTTTTTCTCTCTTTTTTGTCGTTTTTTATGGTAGAAAATTCCAATAATTTCTCATTTGCATCAGTTGAACTGTGATATAAAATGTTATAAGGTAAAGAACTCAAACTGGTTTTGGCACAACAAAACCAAGTAATTTTAAACACAGACATTGAAAATATTTGTTCGGTTCACATTACATTGTTTTACATGTTTCAGGTGTTAAATTATGTTTTTTTTTCTTCTTCATTTCCTTGAAAATTTTCTAGAAATAACAAGTTAAAGTAAATTTTATTTCTATCATTTCATTTCATTGAAATTTAAGAAAAGGAAGCGAAACCTAAGCTTATCTCGAAAAACATTAGATTTAAATTCCCTTAAAATAATCTCGACCCACACAAGGATTTTTGAATTCCTGTTTTTTTTGTGTGTATTTTATTTGTTGATAGATAATAAACAAAATAACAGATTAGCTGCTACCTTTTAAATGTGCCCAAGGAACAATAATTTTATCTTCATATTTATTACCCATTGGAAAATTTTGTCGCGATTTTTAATGTCTTTGTCGCGATTTTTAATGTCTCGTAGTAATTTTTAATGTCTCGTAGTAATTTTTACTGTCTTGTCGCGTTTTTTAATGTCTTTGTCGCAATTTTTAATGTCTCTGAATACATTTCAATATAAAAACAATTTTTAACCAAAATATTATTTTTTAAGAAAGAATTTGATGACAAATAAGAAAAATAATAATGAACAACTAAAAAATTTTTCAGTTTAGGGAAAATTTTTTTTGTTTAAATTAATTATTTTTATTTAAAAAAAAAAAAAAAATTTCACATAAACTGAAAAATTTTTTAGTTGTTCATTATTTTTTTTCTTATTTGTCATCAAATTCTTTCTTAAAAAATAATATTTTGGTTAAAAATTGTTTTTATATTGAAATATATTCAGAGACATTAAAAATCGCGACAAAGACATTAAAAAATGCGACAAGACAGTAAAAATTACTACGAGACATTAAAAATTACTACGAGACATTAAAAATCGCGACAAAGACATTAAAAATCGCGACAAAATTTTCCAATGGGTAATATAAAAATAGACACAATAACAATAAATAATAAGATAAACAGGTTAATTGTCTGCGACAGTTTCTGAGCTAATAAGATAATTTATTGTAGACATAAACGTGTGTGAGTATGTTAAAAATGATGAGTTTCGTTGAATGTAAGCACTTTTTTCCACTGTTTTCTTTTCCATTTAAATAAGATCCACATTTCTTTTTATACAACTTTTCAAGATCACATTTTATCATTCTGCTGAGTGATTTTTTGCTGTGAAACGTTTGATTTTTAAAAAAAAGATCAAAATTTCGTTCACTTACAATCGCTGAATGTTTGAATGATTTGTATGGAATTAAAATGAAAATGTAAATTTCAGGAAAATCTCCGTTTTTTGAAACAATGAGCAAAAATCCATAATCAATGAAAACTCCAAAACTATAAATTGGTTGCATTACAATTTCTTTATATTTTGAATTTGAACATTCATTGAGATCAATGTGAAGTTGAGTTGCAACATTAAAATTATCAGGAAGAGTACTAGAATTATCAATTTCGTATGTTATCAATTCTCTGAAAATCTCAATTCCATAGAAGTCTGTTTTACGGTTATACGCTTTTACTGAAACATTTGGATAAATGTA